>JZKD02S0282769.1:110308-125107 GCA_000966675.3 Picea glauca | reverse complement strand
GGAACTTACCGAAGGTGAGTTATATCGAGCATGTGTTATCCTCCTCGAGCTCATTAAATCAAAAAGAGGTACTCATCTATCTGGATGGGGGAAAAATTGAAAGGAGCAAGCCAAATAGTCTCTTGAGAACACCATCCAGTACTTTTTAGAGTTGCCCTTGAACACAACACTTTGTCATTTGCATATATCATAATCCACTGAACCTCTGCACTGAGCCAATCCTTTGAGTTCCTTTCACTCCTTTGGGTCACCTGACGCAAGTCACCATATCCGTTGCATAGTGTTGGTCCATGTCATGTTTCGCTTTTGTGCCTCAGTGTTCAAGGGAAGTATCCGCCTCGAGAGTCAGCCATCTCAAGTATCTTGCCTCAAGACCTGTGTTAGTCTATGTCCATTTGATCTACCTATCACATCTCCATGTTCATTTCATGTCGTTGATGGGGGATACATCAAGGCCCTCCCTCGATGAGTCTATTCCTGTCGACTCCAACACATTATCTAGGAATTAGACTTAGAAACCAATTAGTACTTTGGGACCTGCATGCCTCAATGGCAGGCCTCCTCACATTCGACATCAGGTTTACATCATTGACCTCTGATCGAATGATTCCGTGGGTGTTCGACCTCAGCTCATCTATTCACATTCGCTGGAATGTACTAGGGTACCTTGGGAATCATTGACATTAATGGTGATCTCCCTCGCACTTGTTAACGGTCCACACCATTGACCGGTAATCAAGTGGTTTCTGCCATGTTCGACGTCAAGACATCTATTCACATGGTCAGATCTGTGCCATATTGGGATTGGTATGAAGACCCTAGGTTGAGTGATCACTCTGATATATGCTTTGCCCAGGCTGCGAAGGAATTTCTAATGGACAAAGAACACTTACATTGTAACATGGATCCACTTTGTATTGGTCGTGGCTATGTTTTGTCATCTCATAGATCCACTGTGTATTCTTCGTGGCTATGATCAGTTCATGTCATCAGTGTATAGATCCACAGTGTATTTTCGGTGGCTATACCTTTTTATCAATACAATTATGGATCCGCAGTGTATTTTATGGCGGCCATATCCTGCTAAGTCTTGATCACCCAAGCATAGGTATGCCTGCCTTGGGTTTTGAAATATGTCATGATATTTGTTGGATGTTTGTGTGCATCTTTTTTCAGGTTCTCCGAGTCTATACCCTTGCTTGGACGTCTACAAAGTATTTCAGTTATTAGTTGGCATCTTCTAACTTCACACTTTGGGGGGCATTCTGTTACACGGCAAAATTACTCAGCTGGATAAGTGTCGCATGTCCCTCTCAATTGTCGTAAGTGTCGCATATTCCTTACACCTTTCGCAAGTGTCGCAATTTGGTCGCAAGTGTCGCAAATGATGTTCATACATATTTCCATGTCAACGACACTAAGGAGACACTTATAACATCTCATGTACTTGATTTGAAGAGGGAGAACTGGTTTACTGAAGTCAAATAACTCTTGACACCTGAAGAGAAACCTGAAACAAAGGTTTTGTGGAGGAGCGCTCCCCTATTTCAGCCCTACAAGCGCCGACGCTCCCCTACAAGGCTTCAGGGAGCGTTATAACGCTCCCCAGCCCCCTTTGAAGGAGCACTGCTCATCTTGAAAGCGATGGCGCTCCCCTAAAACTTACCAGGGAGTGATACAATGCTCTGATGCCCCTTCTAAGGGAGCGCTGCCTAATCTGAGGCAGTAGTTGGCCCGTTGAGGAGAATAAGGGGAGGATCTTTCTAGATTAGGAGGCAGTTGTGCTCAAATTCTTGGTTTCATCAAAAGATCCCTGATCTAAGGATAAGGTTTCCAACTTGTTCTAAAGATAACTCAAGAGGTTAAGCTCCTCTTAACCTATATAAACAGGCTCTATGATGGTGGAAAGGGAGAGGAACTGAAGATATGAAACTTATGATCTTGGAGGAAACTCACAGTCAACCAAAAGTGAGTGATCGGTGAAGCTGCTGTTATCTAGGTCGTGGATCTTTCAGGCAAGGGTTAGACGAAGAGGACTTGACGAAGCTGTCGCATTCACATCTATGATTGTAAGTACTGCTGTCGTTATTCTCATCAATATGACACACTTGGCCCATTTCTTTCTAGTTTGTGTCTAATGTCACATGAACTTATAATTTATTGATAGATCTGTTTTCAAGCTAATATCAATAGAGTAGGAAGCGGTCATATCTTGTATTGTCCACAGAACTCAACGAGGAGAAAAGGATTGGAGCGCAACTCAGAGCGTACAGGGACAAACGTTGATAAAATGTACTTATGTCATCCTTCCTTCTCATGTGTTAGTTTAGATAGATTTGAAAGGAAGTCAGTGTCCATGATAAGCATTTTCTGTCTAGAGTTAAGGTCAAGCTCTTAGAGGCAATCTACCTGTCCGCAGGGAGATTTTCGTACAACAGTGCGGGGGTGACATAATTCCACGCCTCAGTAGGGTTGCACATGCGGTTGGGGAAGGAAAACTTATCCCCAGAGAAGGAGACCTTTAAAAATGTTCCAGTCTGGTTGAGGTTTTACTCCCTACTGCTAGACTACTGGTTGTCGTCCACCTTCGAAGCAATCATGAACAAACTTGGAAAATATGTTACGACATCAAAAGAAACCCTAAAAGGGAGATAGACATCCTATGCAAGGATCTGCATCGAGATGGATGTGTCTGGGCAGTCTTGGAAGCCATAACCCTGGAATTTAGGGATGATGAATGGATACAAAGCATAGATTATGAGAAAATCCATTTTTGATGTAGAAGATGCCATGAACATGGACACTTAATCAGAGAATGTCCTCTCAATAAAAAACAAGAAACGAAAAACACCAAAGCACAGCAGGATGAGGACGGGTTTGTAAAACCAAACCATAGAAACAGAGCAAACAAGAAACCAAGCAATGCCCCAACAGAGAGCAATCTGGAAGCTAGGACCAGACCAGAAGGAAGGGACAAGGCTAACCAAGGGGAAGGAGGAAAGGAAAAGAAAATATATAGAGTAGCTAGAGAACAAGCAACACAAGAGAACACTGATATTCCAGGCAATAAGAGAGAACATGGAGGTTGCACAAGTCCTATGGCAGGAGGAATCGAAGATGCCAATACCCCAATGCAGGAGGCATGCGAATATTCAGAGACGACACCAAGTGAGGTAGGCACGAAATATCATGATCTCAGAGCCATTGTGGAAAGGGAAGGCACAGATCTCCCGAACATACTAGAGCAATGGAAAAAACAGAGAGTAGACAATGTGCCAATGGAGCAACTAGATCGTATTCAATACCTGTTCCTTCGAAGGGAGGAAGCAAAATCCAGAGGGATCAAGCGTGCACACGGTGAGATAGGAAACATGAGAATCAAAGTAGGTGAGGGAAAACCACAACATTCACCCAAGCATATGAGACAGAAGGAAGGCAGGAAATCAAACAACGTAGCCCTACAAGAACTAGGAGCCCTGTTGATAAATTCAGGTAAGATAAAAAAACTCTTTCCCAACTCCCCCCCACTTGTTTAAATGAATATTATCACATGGAATATAAGAGGCCTAAACAACCCACGAAAGAAAAGAATACTAAAAAATAGACCGAGGAAGGAGCAACCTGACCTTTGTTTGATTCAAGAGACAAAATGCACTGTATACAGAATGGAAACAATCAGTAAAAAACATTGGAGCAAGTACTAGATGTTGGTTGTTGAAGGCCAATAAACGACCAATGGTATACTCACCTTATGGAACCCACAATCACTAAACCTACTGGAAACTGAAGCTACGATACACACTCTCGGTTAACATTAAAACCATAGGTAACACCGAGGCGATCCTATGCACCAATGTGTATGGTCCTAGAGGTTGGAGGACAAAAGGATAATGCTCGCAGACCTAGAAAATCTAAAGGCCAGATCCCGCAACCTCCACTGGATCTTGGCAGGGGATTTCAACATAATCATGACACTTGCGGAGAAAAAAGGGGGCACCAGGAGACTGGATAACGATGCAGAGGAATTTTCAGCTTTCATTGATGCAATGGAAATGGTAAACATCTGAACCAACAATGGCCAGTTCACCTGGAATAACAAACGAAGTAATCATGACCAAGTAGCTAGAAGGCTAGATAGATTCCTGGTGTCAGAATCCATCATTCTGCAGGGACTAACTTTAGATTGCATCATCTTGCCTTGGGGGGTTTTAGATCATTTGCCAGTCTAATTAGAAGCAAACTTCCAAACCACTTCGAAGAACATACCTTTTGGATTTGAGAAATTCTGGATCGAACATCCCACCTTCGAGGAGCACATCACCCAATGGTGGCGGGAGGATTTACAGGATCAAGGGACAAGGATGTTCAAACTTTATAAGAGATTCAAGTACATCCAACACAAACTCAAAGAGTACAAGGAAATGTTTGGGAACATAAACCAAGACAAAAAAATATTGAGGATATAATGAGGACACTACAGGAACTCTGCATAGATGAGGGTTACACAAAGGATTAGAAAAGAGAAGAGATCCAAATGACCCAGGAATGGGAAGCAAGATGCCAGCAAGAAGAAACTCTCTGGCGCCAAAAGTCCAGAATCAGGTGGCTAAAGGAAGGGGAGCGGAATACCAATTTTTTTTTATAGAACCACCATTGCAATAAGAACCCACAAAAAAATCTTGAAAATTAGGGACCACGATGGGATTGAAAGAGAATCCCACAAGGAAATTGAAAATACATTGGTCAACCACTTCCAGAGGATAGCCCAGGAACCCAACCAAGACATGACTAAGGCCATACAAAGGATAACTCAACACATCCCTAGGCTGGTCATAGAGGAACAAAATATTAATCTAAACAAACCCATAACAAAGGAGGAAATTGACCAAGTGGTCCAGGAGATGCCCAATGGAAAGGCCCCATGCCCAAATGGCTTCTCAGTGGAATTTTCCAAAGCATGTTAGGAAGTGGTTAAACATGATGTTTATGGGGTGGTGGAAGATTCCAGACGTTCGACCTCCATATTGAAAGCGTTAAATGCCACAATGATCACTCTAATCCCAAAAGAAAATGAAGCAAGGACCCCAGATCACTATAGGATGATAACTTTATTCAATGTAGTTTACAAGATAATCTCCAAAGTCATAGTCAATAGACTGAAACCACTCCTACCCACACTGATTTCACAGGGGCAAGCGAGTTTCATAGAAGGAATACAAATATTGGATAACATCATTCATGCCCATAAACTTATACACACGCTAAAACGCCAAAGGAGAGGGGGGATGATAATCCAACTTGACCTGGCGAAGGCTTACAATAAGATTAGCTGGCACTATATGGCCAAAACCCTGGAAGCCTTTGGGTTTGAACAATACTGGATCAATTGGATTGTCAATCTAGTCTCAACGACAAGCTACTCACTCCTCATTAATGGAGCCCCAACAAAACCCTTTTGGCCTTCAAGAGGCATCATACAAGGAGACCCACTGTCCCCCTTTCTGTTCATTCTGATGATGGAAGGGCTCAACAGAAGCATAAGAAACACAACTGCAGTAGGGGAACTAAAAGGAATCAAACCCTTCGAAGACTGTCCAACCTCCACACACTAACAGTTCGTTGATGACACCCTTCTCCATGGCACATACACGGTCAAGGAAGCAAAAACCTATAAAAGAATTTTAGAAGACTTTGGGTAAGCCTCAGGGGTGAATATCAACCACTTCAAATCAATAATTTATTTCTTCAACACTAATCCTGCAATCCAAAGAAACCTAGCCAACATTTTGGGGTTTGAACACAAAACGCTCCCATCGAAATACTTGGGAATCCCCCTGATGGACAAAGCTTGCAACATGGCAACGTGGGAATGAGTGATTAACAAATGACATGAGAGGGTGAAAAATTGCACTTACAGAGTTCTCAACTTGGCAGGGATGCTTATCCTCACCAAAGCGGTCCTATAAGGAATTCTGATTTATATGATGTCAGTGTTCCTGCTCCCAAAGGAATACTTCAAAAGATAAGAGCCATTCAAAGAGATTTCCTATAGCGAGGTGCTGAAAATGAAAAGAAATGGGCCTTGGTAGCCTATGGGAAGGTCTGTCGACCAAAAGGCAAAGGAAATCTGGGGTTACAAGACCCACATGTAACCAAGAAAGCCTACGGGGAAAATTTTTGGTGGAGATGGGTCAAGGACAAATCAGTACCATGGGCAAACCTATGGAAGGCCAAGTATGACTTGAACATCAATGATCAAGACCGAATCCGACTCATGGGCACAAGGGAGGGATCAACCATCTCGAATATCGCATGGTGGAACAAGAACTGGATTCATAAACACAACTTCTAGGAAGTCAGAAATGGTCAAACAACCAGATTCTGGGAGGACGCGTGGCAACACGACCCCATAATGGAAAATCTGGACAGGGTGGAGCTCCAACAAGATATGATTGCACAAGGAAAAACAACAATCCATCACTATTGGAAGCCAAGAAATGATAGCGACAGCTGGAGGCCCTGGGGCAACCTCGATCCACAAAATAAAAACTGTCTCGCAACTCTTGCGAAAGAGGTGGAAGAGGAATTGGGGAAAAGGAAAATTGCAATCTCAGAGGACAAGGACCAACTAAGGTGGGGCATGGAAAATGGTGGGGAATTCAACTTAAAAGAAACATGGTTTTACATTGTAGATCAGATTCAAGAGGACCCGACGCAACAATGGGGAAATATCTGGAGCAACCCCCAATGGCCAAAAATCAAAATGTTCAAGTGGTTAGTTCTCCACAACTGAATTCTAACCTGGGAAAACCTCAGATAAAATGGGTTACATAGGCCCTTCACGTTGCCACCTCTGTAAAGCTAAGGAGGAAACAACCAATCACCTCCTCAAAGAGTGCAGTTACAAAACAGAGCTATGGGATTAGGCAACAAGCATCTACTGACAATCCAATAGAGTCAGGGGCAATGTCAGTGCAACCATCAACAATTGGAATGAGTGCTACAATGAAAATGAAAAGGTGAACCTTTGCTGGAACCTAACGTCAGGGATGGTCATTTGGGAAATATGGAAGGAGAAGAATTGACACATTTTTAGGAATGAAATTCTACCGGAAGGAAAGCTCAAGGATGCAATTATCTCACAAATATGAGAAACGGTGCAGAGCCGCAACTGTAAGAAGGGAACAACGCAACTCACAGATCATGACTCCCGCATCATGGAGTTCTTTCACCTAAAAGACGGGCACAACATCACAACGGTAGGGAGGGATCCGCAACTCCAACCAGGAGATCGCAACTGCACCCAGCCTCTGCTAGGGTTCCTCAAATTATATTTTGACGGGGCAACAAAAGGAAACCCATGAGTGGTAGGGATGGGAGGGGAGATCAGAGACAATGATGGTAACGTCATCAAGCTGTATGCTGGGAGTATGGGGAACTCAACCAACAATGCAGCGAAATTTGGAGCCCTAGAGCTTGGCCTTGAAATCCTAAGGCGCAAAAGGATGACGAACACTATCATGGAAAGTGACTCCACCCTGGTTATCAATACGATGAAGAGACTCTAGAATGGTACTAGACTGGGTAACATTCAGAGACAGTGGCGCCTGGCTCTCTCTCTACAAAAAATCCAGAAGCATCTAAAGACTTTGAACATAATGGAGTTGCGTTAGGTCCACAGGTCAGCGAATGGCATAGCGGACAGTCTAGCCAACGAGGGGGTTGGCAAGGAAGGTTCAGAACTAGACACTACCTGGAACAACCTTCCGAATGACCAACTCGGAACATACTGCATCCACTTAGCAACAAAAGACTGTAAAGGAATGTTAAGCAAGGAAGGTCACATCGAGAAGGGCAGTGCAAGGCCCGACGACAAGCAAGCAGGACCCAGGAAGGAAATGATTGCCGAATACTCGATCACCAATGACCATGCAGGATAAGCATAAACAACCGGAGGGGGTACAAAAACATAACCCTGGCGATAGAAAGAATTGTAGGGAAAGCGTGAGGGAAAGTACATTCGACAAACCGCATGCAACAAGTGATGTAAGGAAGGAGGGAGTGACAAGTTTCATAATCGATCCTCTAGGCCAAAGTACCGGTACAAAGAGCTGCACAGTAAGATCTTAAGTGAGCAGGGGAAGAGATCCACACAGGGATAAAGGACAAATCATCTTGATCGTACGAGCTGCCACTGAGAAAAAGGAAGGGAGGGATCACCACTACGAACAAGCCATGATTGTAAGGACAAAATCGCAGCGAGAGAAGATCAATAAGAGGAAGATAACATGAATAGCCGCAAACAGAAAGAGCACAATTTTAGGGGCTACCATAGATACAAGGGAAAGGAAAGGAAGAATCCCTGTGAAGTAAGGTACAAGCTGAGTAACAAACAAAGGAGTTGTGACAAACCAAACAGGATGGTGAGAATGAAGCACACGCACAAGAAGAGGAATCCCCTTGAAAATGAAGTATTGAATAGTCCACGACGGATGTCAAGAATGGAGCAGGTGAAAAAAGACGCGGAGGGAACTTTCCAAACTCTGGTTGCGTCGAAAGGAAAAGTGGCCATCACCTGCTGGGAAAAGGAAATCAAAGAAAAACACAGAGGCAAAGCTTGGGAAACATTGGCACAGGAAGCAGACTGAGTAACTGATCCAGGGGCCACGCAGCCCAGGGAAACCCTCTACCATAAAACAATGGAGATGGCGTGGCTAACTAAGATGATGATTGACAAGGTGAGCTCGGAAATGGAAGAAGCCAGACGAGAGGATAACTCGGATCACAAGAAAATGTTGGACGAAATCTTGAATCGCCTCAGTAGCCTGAAAACTATTACCAAACTGTTAGTTGAGGTCGAGAAGTATCAGAAATCCAAGATGGAGCGGTTGGTTGCTCAATTTCACCTCTATCTGCGCTATGTCCACCACATGGACATCATGCCAACCAATGGACATGGTGCGCTAGACCACATCAGAAAGACTCGCATAGTCTCCCAGAAGGAAGATAACAAGAACAAGGCAGATGATGAGAAGAAACACATCATTGTCCTAAATGACCGAATGGTTAGATCTCTGGTTAGTTCGACCACTATCCTCTCGGGCCCAGTGCACAGTCTCTGTGTCTGTTTTGTTGTCTTTTTGTGTCTATTTTGTTTTTCCTTTTAAAACTAGTTATGGTAGGACTAGCCTGGTTTCCCTTGGTGGCAGACCAGTCCCACACCTCGTATATATCAGTAAGCACAACTTGGAAACCCCTGGTTTGGTTTCCTACTAGGCAGGCTAGGAGCCCCCCCTTTTTTGTATTATAACCTATTTTGTAGTAATACAACTTCTTACACTCACTTACAAAAAAAAAAATAGTATATTCTTAAGTGTTAAGTCTTTATGTTGTGATTTTTATTCTACGTGTTAATAAAATACATAACTACTGCATACCATGTCAGATAGAGAGTATGGGGGGATAGGACTTCACGAGAGAGAAAGGGGTCTAGGACTTGAGGAAAGGGGCTTAAGCCAAAGGAATGTAGTAATATATTCTTAAGTCCTAAGTCTTTATGTTATGATTTTTATCCTAAGTTTTTAAGTGGTGGAACGAATTACCAAGTGGAGGAAAAAGTAGTTGCTTGAGTGCCATATATGTCAAGATAGGGACATACAAATATAATGTTGGGTTTTAGTAGAAATATCATACATTCTTTCATTCATTCCATCATTCTTACCATTGCTTGTCGGGTGTGATCCAAGGAGTCGATGTAACCATGCTACCTTGTGAATGTGTGAAATCTTAGGTGAATGTGGATGTACGATTCTCCTTGGGTTGTTGTGGAGCAAGATGTAGCCATGGAGGGAGAATTGTCGGGAATAGGTTTCCCTAAATGTGAGGCCTAGAGGGTGCCTGGAGACTCTTGAGTGCAACAAGAGTTCCAAGAGCCACAATTCTCTAAGACTTCTTGGTCAATATGTGTTGGAGCCCTAGAAGTAAAGTGGGATATCTTGAGGGACTGCGATGTAGACAAGGGTGTTTGCTTCCTTAGGTTGTGCAAACTGTGATGGGGAATGAGTTGTTGTAGGTTGGAGTTATTGTTGGAGTTGGTACCAACTCCAACAATAGTTATTGTCTGTTCGACCATAGTTGGTTTAGGTAGCCTTTGTCTTAGTTGAGTCATAGCCCCAACTTGGGGGTGACTTGATGTTTAGAGTACTAGAACAATAAAGTCTATGGTTGGGAGGAACATTTGAGGTCTACAACCAATTGGTGTTTTTCATAAAAAGATAAGTGTTAATTATGTTATGTGTTTTTATGTTGATTATATTGTGTTTATATATGCTTAATTGGGTTATGCTATAATTGTTATAATTATGCATGGAGATTATATGTTGTTAGGACTGCATGAGTGTTCATATGCAAGGCATATTAATACTGTTGGTATCAGAAGCCTAGATAAGGGTTTGGGTATCAAAGCTTAATATAAGAGGTTATGAGCCTTCAAGAAGGCTAGAATTAATTAATAAATGGTACAAGCGAAATAAGGGAAAAAATTAAAGAAATTTTGAAAATCAAGTGTTTGATAGAAGTCGGTTTTTAGTGACATTATGCCCATAAGTCAGTGTGGGGTGTGTTAGAATCTTGAATCCTATATGGTGTGAAACTTGAGTGGGCCTAATGGTAAAGAACATGTGTTTTCTCCCTAAAGGTCACAAGTTCAAAACCAATGGGGGGTAGAAGTTGTACATGTTGTTTAATATTTGGCTTGTTGTGACAAGGCTTGAAGGGTAGGAGACCCCTGGGATAGAAGCGAATAAAGTGGCTTCAGGACATATCGACCCTTGACAAGTCACAAGTTCCTTCTAGTAATGGCTTGCAAGCTGTTAGTGCTAGATACACAACATTTTTTGTAAGAAAAATAATATATATATTTTTTTCTTTTGAAGTCCATATTTTACTTAATTCCCCTAATTGAAATTCCTCATCTACTTTGTTGAAGGTCTCGAACCCATCTCCTATGGTCTTGAAGGTCTCCACTATCCAAAACTCTATCATAGATTAGAATCTTCACCATGATGAGATGCACTGAGATCCTTTTTGAGCAAGGATTAAAGCTTGGCTCCCATTTTTTTAGAGCTAACACAACTACACCCTAGTACCAATCGAACTTCAAAATGATTGCAACATCAATGTYGGATTGGAAATGGAAAKCCAACCAACYYYGCACAAGGGWATGAAAGGTCRGTAAATACCATAATACAAAGTACCACACCTTCTCATTCCAAATCATAAGATTCTTCTTAGAGATGAAGTGGCCATAAAACCTTCCAGTCAAGGTTTTGAGGGATAAGGCCAGTCCTTGAGACATAGTAACGTCTTCCCCCAATACAAGTTGAGTTTGCTCATTTTCTAGCTTAACACATTTTTAATACTTTAACTAGGGATTCACCTACATTGTATCTCCATTCAAGTCACTAGCACCCCTAGTATAAAATGCTACACTGTCCTTTTCCAAGCTAACCTCTTCTAATACTACACATGGCTCAACACCCTTTTCCAACTTCACCAAGTCTGATTAATGGCCATCCAAAGACTTAAAAATTTGCACCATGTCCTCTCTAACAAACCCAAAGCCCATATTCTAGGATGCGACATTAAACCAGTGTAGCGTTAAAAGAATTCAAATATTAAATCGTAAATAACTTCTTTGAACCAAGGTATTGTTGAAATTAAACCATAAGAACATTAATTTTTTTTAAGATTACATCATCAAGAACTTCCCTAAAATATAAGGAATTCAGTGTGAATTTTAGTATAGTCTCCATATGTTTCATGGATATTGTGAAAAATTTACCAAGGAATCCTTTGAAACTTAGCCCCCCTAGTACGAGCTTGGTGGAGAGAGATCCAAGTGAACATAATGAAGCTTCTTAACTTTTGATTCTTTCCATTTAATTACCTTCTTTGAAGGATGAAGGTCCTTCCCTCTAATGGAATTCTTCCTCATTAGAAAGAGGAACACAACTCTGGACGCTAATGGAAAAACACACATGTGAGAAAGCATAGAGTTAGGAAGAACACTGCCATTATCTTGGACAAGATTGCTGATCCTAAAGTCAAGGGTGGTGAGGAACCTATTCAAACTATTTTCTCCAATGAGTGACATAAATGGGTTGGGGTGGGGAGGATAGGAAACATATCTTGCTAGGGGCCAAAACACTACCCTGTTCCAATAAGATAAGTTTCCCCTACATCTGCCTCATCATGAGAATCGATGGAAATCCGTACAATGGTCATCGAGAAAATAATATATCTGAAATGGTTTGAGATAGCTCCCAAAAGAAGTTTAAATGTGGTACATTGACCTCTAGGGTTGTAGACCTACGACAATGTCCCTTCACTTATGGCCAAGAACGCTAGGTTCTTCAATGAATTTATTCCTAGATTGGAGCACCAACTCAAGAATGCCGCTTGAGAAGACGAGACTTCGAGAGCCCAATTTGTAGGGTTGCATTGGTGATCAACTTGAGAGACTCCCTTTGCATTGGGCCATGGAGTGTTGGCCATGGGGCTCAATGTTGGAATATGGGGCATTTTGCCCGTCAAATACGGTTCATATTCATAGTTGGTCATAAAAAAATACAAGCAATTCCTTTATGGTTAAAACCACCATTTTTAATGGTTGGGATGTTTTTCAAATTCAAACCTCGATGTGGCTTGCACTTTCTTTGCTTGATCTCTTTTTCTATTGAGAGGGTAATCTTGCAAAATTTATGTAGTTTGATGGAAAAATCTATACAATAGAAGTGTTTTTTTCATAGTCAAGGGGTTGAATCTATTCAAGATCACCACCCACCACACATGAAGGCAATTTTGATTTTGGCAATTTCCATTTGTATCAATCAAAACCAAAATATATGAAATATTTTCTAGCTTTAGGGTTTCATGAGCTTCTTATTAAAAGGAGCCTAAGGTGTCCATAGTGGCTAGGAAAACCTGAGGGCATTAGAAGTTCACATGAATCTCTAGAGATGCATTTATTGAAATCCAAATTCCTTCCATGTTGATATTCTAGTTAAAATGCTCCTTCTATCACATCAAAATGAACCTAAAGTCCCCATACAACCACAACCCCACTTTTGGGCCACCAATCTCTCTTTAGAATTTTCAAAAAGAAAAGAGAAGTTGTATCCTCACCTTGTTGATTGAACCAAGCTTTTATAACCCAAAAATGTAGATCATGAAGCACTACCTTTTAATCAATTGGAGCGCTTTTCCATGGTTCAATGAACCTTTTTGAACTATTATAAACTTGAATACATCTATGCGACCTTTTGCTAGGGTAGGAGAATGATATAAAGAGACTTTGGAGTAGCCTCACATTTTAACTTTCTGCCTTAAACATCCTAAGACCCCAAGGGAGGTGACCAAAGGGCAATACATGCTCCAATGTTGAAGCTAACACAAGGACTATAATAATTGTTTACATGTAAATTTATATTAATTGGATGGAATTTCCTAACGTTTTATTTTATATAACATTATTAATTTGACTTTGCTTGAAAAACAAAAGTAGTTTTTGAATTTTTGAAGTTCAAATTTTGATTTTTTTATTTGCTTAAACTCATTGAGGTGACTAAATAAGCATATGGCCATATTTTTTAGAAACAAAAATTAATTAAAAATAAATATATTCATGTAATTTTTTCTTAGTCCATGTACAATGTTGCATTGATTTATCTTGGACATGTAACCTTTAAAGACAAGAGCATGACTAAGTATTAATTCCATTAATATCTCTTAACTTGCATCTTCCACTCCTAATCTAATACTTTGTAATACTCCAATACCCTGTCACTATTGCATAATTTTATGAAATTGACAATGGTCTTAACGATGGTGCCACCATCTATATTCGCTCAAGACTATTCTCCTTATCAATGTTCCTAATGTTATTCAATTGTGCATTGTCCTTGGTGTTCCTCAATTGTTTATCTATCCCTCTAGTCCCTATTACCACTCACCATGCTCATCTTCAATGTGCATCAAGTAAATCATTGACCACCATTAAATCTAAAGAATATATGAGAGGAAAAAATGTCAAATAAGATGTAAATTCCATGTGATTTCATAATGTTTATGAATAATGTTAATGTCTATAAATTGAGAGGTGAGTTTATACTATGAACTCTTTATGCATCCTTTGGTTAGCTTTGAATGAGTCACAAACATGTTTTCATTGCAACATTTTCTTCTTTCTGAAATATAAATATAAATCCTCTATGCTATTCTATTATCTCAATTGGCATATGAGACATTTCATACCTAATAGATTGGTAATATCATTAGACAACACCATAGTTGAAGAGACACCCTTATTTCCTCTTTCGTGTTGTAATATACCAGATACAAAAAGTATGCAGAACATAAATAAAATGCTAGAAATGGCAGAATAACAATAATATAACCAGAACAATCACCACAATAACACTGAAATGATATAAGAATAACCACATAAATAACACTTTGATTCTGAGAGCAATGTTCACGGGCCTCTTCAAGGCGACAACCTCTAGTCGAGCAGAGATCTATTACAATAATATCCAAGCTAGGGTTCTCATACCCTTTACTCCTATTTATACTAAATATGTCTATCAAAAGAAGCATATAGAGGAAGATCCTTTTAGAAGCGGAAGATTTTATTAGGTCTTCTTACATTCAACTTATTTTATTTTATTGCAAGGCCTTATTAATGATGACCTTTATTACATCTGAATATATTGTTCTACCTATGTGTAGGTTAGGACTCTA
>JZKD02S0282769.1:60174-70262 GCA_000966675.3 Picea glauca | reverse complement strand
TATATTAGTAATTTTATTTTATTTATGTCGGCTTTAGGCCATTAGTTGTAATTATACCTCCTAGTCTCCTATATATACCAAGGATACATTTTCATTTTGAATCATCTTGTAATTGTACATTTGTGTGGGCATAAGGAGGTTTTCCCCTCGAAGAGGCTCATTATTTGAATTTATCTCTTTTTCAAGGCGTTGAGTACTTATTCTGAGATTTTTCTATGCTATATTGATATTTGGTTCTTAAAAGAATGTCTAAGGCTAATGTTGGATAAATGCAGGCAGTGTCAAATTTATTTAAACCTGAAGAAATGTATTTTCTTGTCACCATTTGGAGTGTTGTTAGGTCATATTGTATGCAAGCAAGGATTGCTGGTAGATCCATCCAAAATTGCCATTATAGTTGATCCACCCCATCCTACTTCAGTTAAACAACTACGCACTACATTGGGATACACATGATATTACATAAAGTTCATTAAGGGCTATGCTCAGATTACAACGCCCATGGAGAAGCTGTTGAAGAAGGATTGTCAGTTTAGTTGGAAAGAAGAATGCCAACAGAGCTTCGACATATTGAAATAGAAAATGGTTATTGTGCCCATTCTGGTTTTCCCAGATTGGACCAAGAAGTTTCATGTGCATGTCGATGCATCTTCCATTGCTTTAGGAGTTGTGTTAGCACAATCAGGAGAAGGAGATATTGACCACCCATTAGCCTTTGGTAGCATGAAACTAACAAATTCTGAGATCAACTACACCACCACTGAGAAAGAAGGATTGGCCATGGTGTATGCATTACCAAAATTTCACCACTACTTGTTGGGTGGACACTTTAAAATGTTTACTGATCACTCTGTGCTGAAATACCTAGTCAACAAGCCAATGTTGGGGGGAAGGATATGCAGATGGCTGCTGCTATTTCAAGAATATGATTTTGAGATCAAAGTAAGGCCAAGAAGAATGAACAAAGGTCCCGACCACTTGTCGAGGTTGGAACATGGGGAAGAGCCGACCAATTTGGAGGATACACTAGTGGATGCATAGCTGCTGGCCATTAGAAAGATCGATGACCACTTCGAAGAGATAGTCCAGTTCCTATGAACAAGAATGGCACCTAGTGAGTACACAATTTCTCAGAAGAAAGAACTAGTAGTGCGCGCTGCAGATTTCTCACTTATAGCCGGACATCTATACAAGATGGGACTTGATGAGATATTGAGAAGATATGTTATGGAGGTAGAATGACCACTGATCCTTGCAGAAGCTCATGAAGGCATTGGAGGAGGACATTATGCAGGAAAAGCAATTGCGCAAAAGGTTATTAGAGCTGGCCTTTGGTGGCCTTCCTTACACAAAGATGCTAAAGACTATTCCAGAGCCTGCGATGTATGCCAAAGAGTTGGGAAACCATCCAGAAGAGATGAAATTCCATTAGCACTGCAACTGACCCTACAAGAATTTGAGAAATGGGCCATCGACTTTGTTGGGCCTATAAACCCACCAGGAAAGTACATAGGAGAAAGATATATAATTACAACAACAAAATACTTGACTAGATGGGCCAAAGCAAGAATAGTCAAGAAATGTAGTGCCACTACAACCGCGCGCTTCATATTTGATGACATCATAACTAGGTTTGGATGCCCAAAGACCCTTATGAGTGATCAAGGCACACATTTCATCAATAAGACAATTGAAGCCTTGACTGAATAATTTGCAGTCCACCATCAGAAGAGCACACCATACCATCCACAAGCAAATGGTATAGTTGAAACATTCAACAAGATATTGGAGACAACTCTCATGAAGATTTGTAGTGTGAACATGGATGATTGGGATTTAAGAGTACCAGCAGTATTATGGGCCTATAGAACCACTTGCAAGAAGCTAACAATGTAGACCCCCTTCAAGTTGGTATATGGTCTTGAAGTTGTTGTTCCAATGGAATATCTAGTACCAAGCCTAATAATTGCTACCTTTACAGATATGGATGACCCTGGCGCTGTTCAAGAGAGGCTTTCACAGTTGGTTGAATTGGAAGAAGACAGATTCAATGCAGGATTCCATCAGTAGGTTCATAAGGAAAGAGAGAAGGCCTATCATGATAGGCACATCAAGAAGAAGGCATTCAAAAACTGTGATCTAGTATTGGTATATGACAACAAGTTCATAAAACATCCTGGGAAGTTCATAATGCATTGGCTAGGGCCATATGAGATCGCTCATGTTACAGAGGGAGGAGTTGCACAATTTAAGACTCTAAATGGGGAGTGGAAGGAAGGACTAGTGAATGGGATCCGACTGAAGTTGTACTATGACAACCAACTGCCTCAAATCTCTTAGTGAAAGCATGAAGAAAAGGGTCTAGTTACCAGGTGCAATTGAAACTGGGTACTAGACACAAAAAATATAGTCTTCACAAAGGAGGAAAAGGAGCCATAGAGAAGAAAGTAGAGGATGCACTGTGCAGTATGGAGTCAAAGTAAAACAGGAAGCTCCAATCTGAATTGCCTCGGAATGACTCACAGGTGAGTGTTGGGGGCCTATTGGCCCTCGGGTATTGAAGAAAGCGAAGATCAAGGATGAAAAGGGAGAATGTGATTGCGTGGAAGACACAGTGACTATTATTGGGTCGAAGTGAACAAAAAAGCAGAAAAGATGGAGCGAAGCCCGAGAAAGAAATCCTTTGGACAAGGAGATCGAGGATGAAAAATAAGAAAGGAAGAAGGATCGTGGAAAAATCAACAAGTGGAAAAATCCACCGTTGGATTCTTTGGAGCACCATGCAAAAAGAAAGAAAAGACAGGCTAGTGAAGCCCTGAAAATACAGGTCAAGTTGAACTAGGGTTTTGGTTCTAGGGTTTTGGACACCTAGGTTTCAGCCTAAGGCTGTCAGTGAGATATTGTAATGTATAAATAAAGGTCTAAAGGACCTGGGTCGGGTGGGTACTTTGGGTTGGTACGATATTGCTATTGATCTAGTTATATTGTTGATGTAAGTGAGTATTGTATTGAGAGAGATAAGTGCTAAGAGTGAGAGCCTTCTGGTATTGTAATATCTTCAACTGGGTGCGAAGATCAACACTGCAGCTGGGTGCACTGGGAGGGGAAAGAAAGGGAGGAGAAGAGAAGAGATCTGCTAGCTAAGAGCGCAGACAAGAACAATACTTTTTATTTCAATATATTATAGCACAGTTCTGTGGACATATCCCTAGAGAGAGGGTGAACCACGTACATCTTCTGTTGTGTGTGACTGGTATTTTATCTTTGTCATTGATATACTGTCATTGCATTGTTGTGTTAGATCTAATAGTAGATGTGCAGAATAGATCTAAGCTGATAAGTGATATATGAACATTGTGTTGTTCTTGTGTTAGATCCACTTGATATTCCCTTTGGTTGTAGACGTCTCTGTCCTGCAACCCCCTCATAACTTAATCGAGTGAGACTACATCTGCTTTGTGGGTGTTTCTAAAAGGGCCAGTAGTTAGGGCTTGTTGGTGCACTCTTGGAGCTGAACCCTGGGTTTTCCCCTGTGCCAACATGATACGGTTGATGAAGTGCCTATGGATCATGGAACAGTGAAATAATTTGGTGTTTTTCTCTCCCTCTTTGAGCCATTAGACCCGAGATTTATGTCTCTAAAGGATTTCTTCCTGCTTGTATATTTCTTCTAGTTGTATTTTGATATATTGCTCCTCCTATTGCTAAGTAGTAGTGTGCTTGGTGTGAATGTTTTGCTTCTGAAGGTCCTCTAGTTTTTGTTCCAACAGTTTCCTTTCCTGGAAGATATTCCCGAAAACTTCTTTGTTCCATTTACACACTTGTTGGTTGAAGTGATTTAGCTTTTGCTGGAAGCAGTACATTTTAGTGCCTTTCTGGATCTCCACCGTGCTCCACCAATGCCAAGCTAGCTCTTGGAAGTCCGGCTGGGAAAGCCAAAATTTCTCAAATCTAAAGGGTTTGAGCTTAGGGGCGGCTATTGTGTCAACCCAAAGCTAAATAGGCCAGTGGTATGAACCTACTTTTAGGAGGATGTTGGATTCTACCATTGAGCCTTCCAAAAGGAGAGTTTCTGAGATAAGGAAGCAGTCTAGCCTCCAGGCAATTTGTTGGTTCCCTGATCGTTTGTTGGTCCAAGTGTAGATGCCATTTCCATTCTGTATGTCGACCAATTTGAGGTGATCTATGAGTTCGTGGAATTTTAATCTATCTTGTTTCAGGGGTCCCCCCCCCCCCCCCACACCTCTTTTCTTCCAGCATAAGGATCTTATTGAAGTATTCCCCGATTATCCATCACTTGTGCTCTACTAGAGTGCCTAGGTATGCCAAATTCCGAATAAAGAGATCTTTGTATTGACTATTCTGCGGTCCATAGGAATTGGTGATCATCCCATCCTTTTCTGAACCAATAGCCCGGTAGTGAGCTGTGAGAGTGCTTGGAGTAGAGAATCCTTGGTCTAGAATAATTGTGGCAGGGTTCCATAATATGGCCAGGCCCCCTGCAACACCTTTCGAATCCGAATGATAGGAGTCACAGTTGCGCCAAAATTTTTTGAGTATGTCTTATGTGGTTTTCCCCACACATTTTATTTCTTTTAACAGGAGAATGTATGGGTCTTCCGTGTTTATACAGTTTCAGATAATCCTTTTTTTGGATCTCCCATTGAGGCCTCTGATGTTCCAGGTAAGGATCTTCATTATTGACAGTTTGGTGGGTGGGAAAAGGAGCTCTCTGAGAGACTTTGTATCTGTCTTGAGTTGATCATATCATTTCCTGGTTCTTTTATTAGTTGGTGCGTCGATTTTATTCCATGCCTTTTGTTTTCCTTTGGGTGTCTCCTTGGATCTGAGTTTGGGTCCACATTGATACTTAGTCTGGAGGTATCTTCTGCTGATGAATCAAGGAATACCTTGTGGAATTTTCTGAGCTGGTCTTCAGGTAAGGTTTGTAGATCTTTCTTATTGAGTGCCTCTTCTAGCTTGTCTAAGTCAATTTCGGCTAGGTCTTGCTCATCCATTTCCATGACTGTGTGTTCTTTACTCTCTGGTTCTTTCCCTTGGTCTAGGATAACCTATTGGTTCGTTTGGGTTCCTTGAGTCGGGTGCACCTTTGGCTGTTGGTATTCCTTTCTATTGCTGTGATATTTTTTTGTAGATTTGTATGGATTTTCTATCTCTTCTGCCTCTGGGAGTTGGTTCAGGGCTTCAAAGGAGTTAATATTGGGGTTATTTATTCCATTGTTGGTGGTGGGTTTTTTTCTGCATTTGTCTTCTTCAATTCTGAACCTCGGTGAATCCCTCCTTTGGTTTCTCTACAAATTTTGTCTTGGGGGTGGAATTTAGGGGGAAGTCTCTGAATAGGTGCCTAGGTTTGTGGCATTTACGACATCTGAAGGGAATGTGTTTGTAGTCTATGGTTTGGGCCCATTCCTCATCCTGGTATTCTAGGGTTACTGTGCTTGGAAGAGATTTGGAGATGTTCATATAAACACAAATTCTTGCATAAGAGGTGTATTTTCTTTGTTTGGTAGCTTCTGAAGACTTGACATGTTTGCCCAGAGTGTTACCAATACCCATTAAAATTTCTTCCAACCATAACTCTTGAAGTAGGGAATGAAGGAGAATCCATATCGGTGCATAGGTAAAATTTTCCTTTTCAAGACAGAAGCGGTCTATCCAGAAGCACATGTAGAGGCCTGCTGAGTTGTAGAAGTATGGTCCTCCCTCGAAGATGTGGTCCTTGTCCTCCAGGTTGTAGAATATAATTGTGAAGAACCCTTTGGACCTTAGCTGGAGCTTGTAGTCTCCTTTGTAATTCCGCCAAGCCTTGATCCAATGGGCTAGGTCTTTTTCCGAGGGCCAGAGGCCTAAGAATTTTCCTATGAGGGCGTGGTCTCTCATAAAATATGAATGCTCCTTGATTCTGGTGGTTTTGATGACATATCTGGGCACAACCAGGGCTTGGGGGATGCATTTTTTGGGTATCCAGACCCGATCTTCTTTTGGATGTGAAGATTCAACATCCATATTTGTACCTTTTCTTCCATCAATCTCTTATTGTAGGAATTGTTCTCTTAGGTGCAATGGCAGTTCAAAGGACGACCTGTACGCATGTGAGTTTTCCGGGTCATTTGCTGCAACATTGCGATAAGAGGGGGTTTTCACCCCCCCTCTTCTCTCATTCTACTATGTAAGACAGAGCTGTAGAGCAGTGCTTTCCAGTCATGTATAGAGGAGGTCTGCAGTGAACAGGGAAGAAGGCCGACTGTTGCATGAAACCCTAAAACTTGAACGCTTCAGTCAGAGCTCTTCAAGAGAAAGAGAATGTTTTCAAGAATGAAATTTCTCATTTGATTGAAGATAGAAACACTCTGGGGTAGACAAGAGTAGATTATATTGAATATTGGTTCAAGAGTATTTTCAATCCACCAACAAAAACAATTCTTCTGCACACATTGCTCAATCCCATTGTGGTACATTTTAGGCATGCTCCTGATTTTCATGCTCTTGATTTATTGGTAGCAACCCCAATATTTTTCTTACTGCTGGAGCCCATTTCAAAAGTCAATTGGATGCTCGAATGACTCCATTGGAAATCTGCCTATACCTAAGTTTCCCCTTTCTTTCAAGTAAGTTAGGGTAGGTAGATCATGTATGCATATATTTTGTTGCTTCAGTTCAGTTTTGCATAGTAAGACAATCTTTATATTGAAGTTTGAAGATAAATCCATGAAAGAAGAAGAATTTCAAGAGTTTATTTTGAAGATGAATCCGTAGCCCAATGGATAAGGTAGGCGGTCTTAAGATTTTGGTGTTCTAAGCAACCCACAAGGGGTCACTGCCCCACATTTGGAGCCAATTGTTGACCAAAATTTGGTCACCTATATGTTCCCGCTCCTGGAATAATAAAAGAAACCGAAATTGAAAGATGAATATTTTTGAACTATTATATGTTCATTGCATATCCCTCAATATCAGCTTCACCATGCATTTCGTGGAATCAAAATCATAGTCTCCATGACCAAGATACACATACTTTTGTCCATAAGTCTAATGGAGGTGTTACAAGAAGAAATATGAAAAATGTTCTAAGTCATAGGTTCTCTCCTTTCCTTTCCCTCAACCCCTATTCATTCTCTCATTCTATACTTAGTATTTTTTCCCATTGTCTCATTACTTTCATATTCCCCTTACCATTTTCCACACTTAGCCATTTTCCTTTATTCCTTTCCACGTTCAAATTCATTTCCCTTTTCCTTTATTTTCCCATTTCTTTTTATTTTTCTTTCCATATTTATTTATCCCATTTTTCCTTTCCCAAATTTCATGTAATTCCTTTATTTCCATATATTTATTTCCATTTTTTTATATTTTCCATGTTTCACGTGACCCATTATATACTTTCCAGACTTAGTTTTATTTAATATGGCTTACCGCGGGTTCACGGATTGATGATATTTCTTAAGAGTATGTGTTATCTCCACTACCCTCACAATGCACTTTGACTTTTGCCACCTTCATAGTGCACCCAAATATTTTTACTACTCTTTACTATTAACTTTTCCAACACTTAGCCAATTATATGAGTTAAGACTTAGAATATTTTTCAAATTCTTTTTACTACTATTTACCTCTCCTCTCCACTTCACTTACACTTAGAATTTTTCACACTCATTTCTTACTATGTATTACCGTGGGTGACTTCCTCACGTACGTAAACCCGCGAACTCGCCATATTATTTTAATAATATTTTTCCTGTCCTAAGTTCTATGAGGGACATCTCCAAGTGACACATGGAACTTTATTAACCAATGAAATACATCCGCATGGAAGTTAATGGATGGTGCCACATGGAAACTAATTAATGGAGACACGTGGCATCATACAAAAAGTGACACATGGCATGATTTTATTGGATGACATATGGCATATTCTTATGGGCATATTGTTGGCCTACCGAGTGATGAAATGTGGAAACATTTTGTTGGGTGACTCATCATTGCTGAATGGACAGATTAGTGGTTGACTGGGCATACAAATTATTATTATATTCAACAATTTTCTAAGGGTCAAATCCTCCAAGCTGCATAGTTCCTTCTCTTCTTGTGTTTCTTGCTAAGTATATCAAACACTTAGTTTATATATCTTAAAGAATATAATATCACAATGCATGTGGGATAGAATTTCAAACCAAAAAGTCGAATTTTATAAATGGAAGCACGAAATTCATCCAAGGGCCCACATTCACCCATCAACTTTGATCAACGGTGGTTGAGCGTTGATCTTGCAGAGGCCATAACTTGAGCTCTGAGTGTCGGAATCGCGCAAAATTTATATCGTTGGAAAGGTATTTAAGTGTAGAATATGGTGGTATAGGTTTTAAGTTCTTAAATTTGAAACAAATAAATTAAAATATCAGTCAACTACATTTTTTAATGGTCCTGTGTGACAACTCAACTTCACAAGCTCATATATTGAGATCCGGGCGACGGATTTAGGTAAATTTATATCCTTGGAAATACGAGACGATGAAGAGAACATCATAAGTGTTTTACATGGATAAAAAATTGGTTTTCACTTCCATAAAATTAAATTACAATCGTCCTCTTTTAGTGGAGAATTAATTAAATTAAAAAAAATAAAAGTTTAATTAAAAAATTTTATTAAAAAGGGAGAGGGACCCATTTTCAACATACGTATATTAATGATGTGAGTTCATTAATGAGGAATTAATGCGTCATTAATTAAAGGGAATTTTCCAAGAAAATACTTGTACGAGAATTTCTATAAGGGAGAAACCCTAACTGCTCAAGGAGTTAGAAAATCTCTCCTTAAAAAGAGAAGAGAGGCTTCATCAAATGGAGGAAGAATCAATATTGTCAAAGGGGAAGGGAAGAATATCAGAGGAATAAGAAGGTACAACCATGGATACACAATCAAGCTTCTGATCTAACGAAATAAATCTCCATATTCTCCATTTTTTTTAATATATTCTTCTACACCACTTCTGATAGTTTTATGCTCGAATATCAGAGTTGGGCACAAGGATGAGTTGTTGAGTGTTCTTATTATATTCTTATAAGATATTTTCTTATATGATCATGGAGTATTTTCAGCCACCTATATGGATGTCAAAGATTTTGTAATGAATAACATCTTTCATAAATAAAACTCGACAAAGAATTTCTTTGGGGTTGATCTCGACTGTGCTTTGTAACCCTGTTTTTAGAATATAAAGTATTCGAGGTTGACCTATCAAATTCTCTTTTGATCCTGATTGCAATACTATGTTAAAATTATTTGATATGATAAAATCATTCTCTCCTATGAAGAATATATCGATGTATCTATGTATTGTTAAGAATATTGTGTGTGATACTGATCACAATTTAATTATGATGTTGAAGCCTCCCTTCAATCTTTTATTTTGTTGCACATAAATATTGTACTCAGGTTATTGAAGAACCATTTTATTTCATAATCTAAAGCAACAAACATTTAGGGTTTGCTTCCTAGCACTCTCCTAATACAATATATCACAGATATATATTTTAGTGCAAGAGGAGTATCACCCCTCTAAAAACTAATGGGGACTAACATCCTCATGAGGTTGTCATTTCGGTCCTTACGGATTCAAGCGTCAACAATGGGTTCTTCAATAACTTCATCTACCTCCATTTCTCGACGACTTTCTTCAATTTTAGGTATTTCCAATCCCGGTTTTTGAGTCTCTCTCTTTATTTGAACAGATGTATGCACAACATGGGATTTTTCAGGATTTTTCTTCGTAAGGTGTTTGTCACCACCATCATTTAAGTTTTTGGCAGGTGTTTTCCTTGTTTCCATACAACTACTCTTTGGTTTTGTTTTAGCCAAGGTACTCCTCTGTGAAACACTAGGAGAATTGGGGTTTTTGTTTTATACTTCTCTGCCCTTTTATTGATAACATTAATAAGTGCTAGCTAACTCTTTGATATCATTCAAGGATTCATCAATTGAATTTTCAGGGAGATTTCGATTATCCCCTCCCCCTTCCTTAAACTTTTCAGACTTAGTGAAATAAGAAGAATATCTCACTAGGGACACA
>JZKD02S0282758.1:0-20318 GCA_000966675.3 Picea glauca | reverse complement strand
CTAAATCCAATGGCCAAGATCTAATCTTGCCTTTACAAGATCAAGGGACATGATTCATTCCCTCCAAAATAAATCACTTAAATTTACTAAAGTTATTTTCCACTTTATGACATAAGTGCACATTATGACATAAAGTCACTTTAATAAAATATTAGAAGGTCACTTTTACAAAAAGTAACTTTAATAAAAGAGCAACTTTATTACAACTTTATAAAATGCCTATTACAAAGTCAAGTTCCTAGTAGTGCAAATTGCAAGGTCACTTATGTATATAAGACAAAACATGTGGAGTATCTCCTGAGATATAAAATCTAACATGATCTAATGACTCCATTCTCTTGTATTCTTTTTATTTTATGGTCTATAGGAGCCCCAATTCTAGTCCTTTTCGACAAACACATTTATTTTCATCGGACTGTAAAGACTTTATGATTTTTGAGAAAATCCTAGAGAACCAATTCGGGGTTTATTTTGACTGTATATTTGAACTCTAAATATTTGAGAATAAGATATTTGAAATTGAGTCATCAAAACATTATTTTGATTCTAATGAAATACTCTTTTAAGATTCTCTGATTTTTGGGACCATTTATTTTCTTCCTATAAATGTGATCGAATATATTTCATGGATGTGATGAATGTGAGATTTGTTTTTATGTCTTACAACATATGATCTATATATATAATTTATGCCAATTTTATGAGTGAATATTCCTATTCCTTTTCTCGGGAATTGTTTCTATGTATATTTATAAAAAAAAATGTAATTGAGCTCTAAATATTTTGGGGTTTTCTTCATAGCATTCTCCTACTTATAAATATTGTCCCAAAAATAATTTCAAGAAACATCTTTTAGAAATTTTCAAAGAGGAGTACCACCTCTATAAAAATGCAAGGGGATTCATATCCTCGTGAGGTTGTTGTTTCGATCCTAACAGACTCAAACGTCAACATTTTTGGCAACCATACTAGGGAAAAGAATATAAAAGATGGTTTTTTACCAAAATTCTTTATGACTCAACCTCAACATGATCAACCCCAATTACAAATTTGATTGGAAAATCAAATAAGTGTTTTACACCAATTGTATGATATTGTGCTAAAAATGGCCCAAAATCAAGAAGAATAATAAATATCTTGGAAAACTCTTGTCCAAGAAGAAGAAATATAGATACCAAGGGGACAAGTACAAAGAAGATAAAATAGAAATTGAAAATGGAAAGATGTAAGGGACATATAACCGGAAGTAAAATTAAAAAGTTTCATCTTCTAGAAATTGAAGAAAATCATTTTAAAGAAAAAGAGAAAGATCCAACCATGGGTAAAAAAAATGAAATTGAGGATCATGAAGAAGGACATGAATAAAGGTGTGAAAGAAATAGAAATCCAAGAAGAAGGTTTAGAGATTGCCCTCTTAACCTTCAAGGAGAACAACATCAACTTCTAACTCTTCCACAAGGAACATTGCTAGTATTTTTAGGGGATGGATAAATAGATCCCAAAATACATGGATTTATTTTTGGACATGTGTGAATTTCATTTGATAGAATATGATGATGTAATGGTAAGAATATTCCTTCAAAATATTATTGGTCAAGCATATGAATGGTACACATCCTTTCCTACAATATCAATTGGATCATTTGATGATATTGAAACAATGTTTTTGAATATGTATGCTCCCCTGATAGCATACCATACTCTCCTCACACAATTTATTCAAATATATCTGAGAAAGAATGAAAAAAATCGATATTTTAATTTAATATTTTATAATACATTGAATAAAATTCCAGAGGAACAAAAACCAAATTCTCTGGTAATGGTTGGTTGTTATAAGAATGAGATGCCTTCTAATGTAAAGTTTGCTATCAGAAATTCTCAAATTGAAAATTTACATGGAGTAATGGAAAATGATATAGAAATGGAAGATGTTATGTTGGAAATAGGCACTAACCCTAACATCGTCCTTGGAAGACTCAAAATTCAAATGAACAATTTGGTCATTTCAAATCCAGAAGATTCAAGTTCAAGGAGAAATGAAGATCAAAAAACATGTCATACCGAAAATCAAGGAGTTGGAGGAGGTTTTTTCAAAGAAACTATCCCAAATGTAAAGAATGATCCCATTGCAGCACAAGAAAGTAGACGGAGGATGGAAATAGCTCAGATGAACTAGACCATCCGACAAATGAAAAACGAAATAACAATATTGAGGAGAAATGAAAATTTCATTCCTAATCCAAGAATGCATGTCCAAGAGCAAAGGAGGAATCAATCCAAGAACATAGGATCAGGGGTGATGGTGCCATTGATTAATTCAAACAAAGGGTGCCAAGAGTACCGAATCTAAACATTGTAATATTAGAAGATATTTTTCAAGACCAAGATTATGATCAAGAGGTTGATTACATTCAAGAAGAAATTATTAAATCTGTATAGACTGATGGATGTGATTCATCCATGTATATATTTGAGTAAAATGAAGAAATAATATCTCACAAGATATTGTTGTGCGGTCTAGAGCACAAGAAAATAAACCAAAACCAAAGAGAATTTGGAAAAGGGAAAAGAAAAAGAAAATGTACAAAAAGAAAGAGAAAGAATGAAGCCAAATGGAACAGAGACCAGGAAGCAAAAATTGGTTATAAATCAATCAAAGAATCCTCCTCATATTACATACCATATAATAAATGATATTTCAAAATTAAGAATTACTTTTCCATTTATGGAAGTTGTGAAAATTCCCCAGCAGAGGAAAAATATTCTTAAATTTCTAGGTGAACCCATCCATAGAATGGAATTTGTTGCATCAGGTTCAAGGAAACAACAAAGTAATCTAAATAGAACTAAAGGTAAGGTCCTGCATTTGTATCTCACAATAGAAAATCATGATGTTGTCCTTCAAAATTGCATGGTTGATACATGAGCCACAAATAACATCATGCCATTATTATTCATGGAAGCATTGGGGATGGGTTGTACAAAGTACTATGAAACTGGTGAAAGAATTTATGCCATAGACTCAAGAAAAGTCCATGCACATGGATAAATCAAAGATTTATATGCCTTGATAATTGTTTCTCCACATATCACAATTGTATTCACAATCATAGTTGTTGATCTTCCTCTAGCTTATGGAGTGGTTCTTGGGAGAGATTGGTCTGCACTGATTTGGGGGTACATCATAGATGATGGAAATTGTGTGATTTTACCAAATAAGGATGGAACAATGATGAGATTTCCATGTCAACCAAGAAAACCTTTCTCTTCCAAGAAAAAGGACAATGAATTGATGCAAGGCTATGTCAATGTTGGAATGGGGAATTATGCCATGCTGGACCAAGAACAACATGATGTTTTAGAAAGCAAGGAAGAAAATTCTTTCAAAGGATTTTGGAGAATATCTTTTGATGGTGCATATTCCTATTTAGGAAGTGGTGTTGGAATTGTATTTAAAGATCTGAATGTGTGTATAGAACCACATGTCATAAGATTGGAATTTCCCTGCACAAATAATGAAGTAGAATATGAGGCTTTGATCCAAGGGATGATCTTGGATCTAGAAATAAAAATTGAACATTTGATTATAGCTAGTGATTCTGAACTAGTTATAAATCATGTTACTCAAAAATATAAAATAAAAAAGAGAGGCTAAAATTGTATGCAAAGAGAGTAAATGAATTGATGGTTCATCTAGTTTGTTTAATATATCTTTCGTCCCAAGAGAGAGAAATAAAAAGGCCGACTCTTTGGCATTTGTTGCATCATTATTCAATCCAGATGATTTTCAAGACAAGAACACTTTTCAAGTAAAAGGAATCTACAGGCCATTTGTTCTTGACAATCAAGAATACCTTTCAATTATTTGAGAATGATGAAGAGTTGAATGAATTTTTGGCCAATTTAGGAGAAGTTGAAGAAATAATTCAATCAATTCCAAAAAATTGTATTAAATTAGAATTTTTATTTTCTCAAGATGATCGGACCAAAATATGAAAGAAGAAGAGTCTATACAAAAGATACAACAAACTCAAAAGATAAATATTGGTACTAAAACTTCTCCTAAATATGTAAATCTTGGAACCAATTGTATACCAAAAGAATTTGTTCAATATATTGCTTTGTTTAGAGAATACTTTGATGTTTTTGCATGGAGTTATGATGATATTAAAGCATATGATAAAACATTTTTCAACACATCGTACCTCTAAAAGAAGGTACCAATCCATTCAAACAAAATATGAGGATAACAAATGACAAGTTAAAGCCTTTGGTGAAAGTAGAACTTGAAAAGTTGAGAAAATATGGGATAATTTTTCCAATTAGACATTCAAAATGGCTATCTAATCCAGTGATTGTAAGAAAACAAAAGTGGAGAAATTCGATTATGTGTTGATTTTCGATATCTAATTAAAGAAATTATAAAAGACAACTATCCTTTGTCAAATAAGGAAATGTTAATCCAACAAGTAACTGATTTAGCTCTTATGTCTATGCTAGATGAATTTTCAGGATACAATAAAGTTCTTGTTGTAGAGGAAATAGATTAAAGACTGCATTCATTACACCATGGAAGATGTATGCCTATTTTTGAATGCCATTTGGATTAAAAAACATTGGAGCTACTTTTTAGAGGGACATGGATCATGCTTTCAAATATTTAATTGGGAAATTCATGGATGACTACCAAGATGATCTTAATGTATATTCCAAAATAAGAGAAACATATTGATCATTTAAGAGAAATTTTTGAAAGATGTAAAATATTTGGAATATCTTTAAATCCCAAGAAATTTGTATTTGTTGTTTTTGAAGGAAAATTATTGGGACATATACTTAGCAGGGAGGGGATTTATATTGATCCTAAGAGAGTAAAGGAAATTAATGAATTGAATCTGCCAACATCAAAAAATAAGTCCAATCATTCTTTGGTAAAATAAATTTTGTGAGAAGATTTGTACCAGATTATGCAACATTAGTTAAATCGATAAATTTGTTGCTAGAGAATGATTAGAGATTTGAATGGATTGAATATATTCAACGACATTTCAATAACATCAAACATGTAATTTCAACTACTCCAGTATTAATAAGGCCAAATTTTAATAAAGATTTCATCATATACTCTTTTTCCTCAGAAGAAACTATTGCCTCAATTTTAACACGCAGAAACAGTAAAGTAGAAGAACTCTCGATAAGATTCATGAATAAAACTATGCATGATTATGAATTAAAGTATTCGGATATAGAAAAGCAATAACTTTCCTTAGTAAAGGAAGTATCTCATTTAAGGACTTATATTTTATCTTCTCATGTTATAGCATATGTTGCTTCTTCTCCAATAAAAATGTTTCTCAATTAACAATTAAGAGAAGAAAAATGGGATAATTGGCTTGCTAAAATCCAAGAGTATGATATTGAAATCAAACCACTACATGCAATTAAGGGACGGGGATTGTGTAAGCTTATTGTTGGAAATGATTCATTAAATGGGTGTGTATCAGTCACAATAGGAGGATCTACATCAACTTCAGATTGGTATAAATATATCATTTTTTACTTAAAATCAAGACAATTTCCAATTGGCATGTCATCAAAAGAAAGGAGGGCATTTAAAATGAAATCAAATCAAATCAATATGTACTAGTTGCTCAAATATTATTTCGCAGAAACTTTGACGGAATGTTGTTAAGATGTGTAGATGTGACAAAAGTTCAAGAATTAATTAAAGAATTTCATGAAGAAGTTTGTGGTGGTCATTTTGTACCAATAGCTACTACACATAAGATAATAAGAGTTGTTTATTATTGGAAAGCAATTTTTAAAGATTCATATTCATAAATAAGAAAAAGCATGTCTTGTAAGAAATTTTCAGGAAAAATAAAAAGGGATGCAACACATTTGCATCCTATATCAGTAGAAGAACCATTTGCATAATGGGGACTTGATGTTGTTGGACCAATAAACCCAAAATCAAGTAAACTCCATTTATATATTCTCACTACTACGGATTATTTCAGAAAATGGAAAGAAACAGTACCATTGAGAAAATCAGATTTGGAAGAACTTACAAAATTTCTTAAGGATATTTTTTATCAAGATTTGGAGTTCTTGAGAAATTATTACATACAATGGATCAAATTTTATTGGATCAAAATTTACAAATTTTTGTGGAGAGTTTGACATTTTAATGGGACAATCATCTAATTGTTATCCTCAAGGAAATGGCATGGTTGAATCTACAAATAAAACCTTAGTTCAAATCCTCAAAAATACTATTGATCAAAATCAGAAGAACTAGAATTTAAAATTAACAGATGCATTATGGGTGAGTAGACTAACACCAAAGGATAGCATTGGGACATCTCCATATATTTTGGTGTATGGTAAAGAAGCAAGAATGCTAATCAATTTGGAAATAAATTCTTTAACATATGCAGTAAATATTGAGGATTTAGAAGAAGTCTCACCACTACATAAAAGGTAAAATCAACTCATCAAACTGGAAGAACAATGAAACGAAGCATTGCATAAAATGAATCAAAGGTAACAAAGTGTCAAAACATATTTTGATCAAAGGACAACAATGAAATTTTTTTAAAAATGGGAACTACTACTAGTCTGGAATAAAGATAAAGAGAAATCCTCTATGCATACAAAGTTTGAAGCATTATGAATTAGGCCTTATATCATTGAAAAAATATCGGGGTACAATTCTTATCTAATCAAGGACATGAAAAGAACAATGCAGGCATATCCAGTCAATGGCCAACATCTTAAAAAATTATTTCCTTATTCAATATTTTCCCTCACATGTACATAATTTTTGTTTTGTTGTACATCCTATTTAATATTTTCATTTGTTTTACTAACTCCATGCCCAATAGGAAATATTATGGATTCTTGGTAACCCGCAAGGGGTTACCATCTCACAGTTGGATCTAGTTGTTGACCCCTATATGTTTTTTTTCTCTCACTTTTCCACAGTTATTAAATTTCTTGTTTTGTCGCGGTCCCATATGTTTTTCCACAATATATGTTTGTTATGTAAAACACACCTTTATTTTCTTTGGTATACAAATTGTACCATACTTATTTGTTTTTCCATATATTAACGGGTTTGCGGGTCGAAAAACTCACAGGTGCATCCTTTCATCTTTTCACAAGTCTGTTGCCACTGAAATACACTTAATACTTCCACGTTCCCCATAAATTCCAACACTTAGTTTTTCTTTTTTATTATTCTCTCTTTAATTGTGGGCCAATGGACTGACAAACTTGTTTTATTTTCTAACTGATCCTTGTGAGTCTAACCAGCATATACCATTGCTTAACCATTTTCTCATATCAAGTTCTTATACCAAGCCTTTATTATTACTACTATTGACACTTGGCCATTTTATGACTCATGGCGGGTTGGCAGACTTGTTGGCTCATATAAACATTTCTTCCATACCAGACTCCTTGCCATGATGTGTCCCTACTCTTTCACACTTCTTGATTTATATTTAATGTTGATTCTATGGACTCAAGTGCTAATTGAATTTCAAAAAAGGTCATTATTAATGACATATTTCTTGAGGAAATCACATTTAATTCATATTAACTATTGCATCAAAAAGAGAACTCAAGTAGTATTATCAAGCAATATCTCATCAATATTTCAAACAGTGTTACAAAGAAGTTTTCCAACCTAGTTAAGATGGGCAAGAGAAAAAAACAAATTTGTGGAGATACCTTGAATTTGTTCACCCGAAAAGATCACAACTTTCATTAGTCAAGGTCCTATTGGTATCAAGAAACTTTACCAAATAGAGACAACAAAAAAATTTGGACGTCAAGAATAACTCTTGTTGGGTGTGTCCCTAAGGTTTTTGACTCCATAGAGATAGTCAGTTGGTGTGTAGACAAGTTTGTTCAGAATCGGAGGACAATTCCATTTCAGAATGATTCTCCTATCTCTTTACACCAACAATTTTCAAGAAGTTGTTGAAATTACCAGAGCCAACTCTCACGTATAAATGAGACAAAGCTAGAACTTTTCTCAAGGGAAGGAATAATGGAATAGAGCTTATGCAATAATATTTGCACACCCTGCAACAATGCCACAAGATTTGTCTAGAATTCAGATTAGTTCCTTGAAAGACCCATACCGATAAATTGCATGGATTTTTATTAGAATCACTCGTCAAGAGTATACAACGACCATGATGAAAACCCCCACCACCACTTGGGATCTACAGACCTATCAATCTAAGGATCGTCCAATTCGGGAGCTGGATCGGCTCATAGGTTCCCACTGAACCTTCAATTTCACTTCCATAGGCCTTTTACCTCTCTTTTTAGGCCTAAATTACCTTTCAGAGGATTGTGACAAGTCAAGGGAGAAATCCACATGATCCTAGGATTAAAACCATGGGAAAATTCTCCAAACTCCAAATAATTCGGGACTTCGGAGCCTCTAAGCTTCAGAAGTCTCAAGAGACAAAAAATGTGCTCCCCCCAAATGATAAGTTAGTGAAGCGTTGAACTCCCTATGGGATCGATGGATCTAGATCTCCACTAAAACATACAATCATAAAAGTCTTCAGTTATCCAGGCTTCAGGATCTTTCAAATCACCTCCCTCATAATCTCCCGGAGTAGCGGACCGTGAATAATATCAATGACAAATCAACAAATCCCGGACATTGGTAGACAGACAACCCATATTTATTTCAGGATTTAAGAGTCTGGGTGGTTTCCCATTGTAGCTCTGTGTAACCCTACAAAGGTCGAACTAATAGATTTGAGATGTACCCTCCATGTGCCCCTTCGTTGATCAACGATGAAGGATCACTCCATCCTTTAGGCCTCTGGGAACCTTTGCACCGACTACTTCACAAATCCTTTGAATTTCTTGATCCCTAAATCTCCTGATCTAGTGGTGTGTGTCCTCAATGGTGGACGACCCCGATGAACTTTGTCCTTCAAGTCTTCATGGATTCTCAACACCCACTCCCTTTTGGACTTATGAATTTTGGAATTTTGTCTATGAAGATCAATGACTCTCCTCCTCCAGGAAATCAATAGTCACAATGAAATCTGGGACTCTGAACTTCGAGCGCCTTGGCTCCTCCAACTTACTATCCCTTCGAATATCGAATTTGTGAAGGGATTATCTGCATGCCACGTGTCTACTTATATCAACAACCATGATTGAATATTGACCTTCAGAAGTCTTTCACTCTTGAATATCCACTCCTAATCTCCTCCGGAGTGCTAGTCCATCAAGAATACACGATATACTAACATGTGCCCTCGAGAAATGGACGACCACGATTATCTTTGGCCTTCGAGACTATCACAAAGAATTTATACTCGAAATTTTCAACACTTTTTATCAGTTTCGGCCCTATGCACTCCTTGCATGGTTCTTTCACAGAGAAATTACACTCGGAAGAGTATATGTGCACACCTTACACTCTCTCTGTGAAACTTCCCTCTATCTCTTCTGAGCTTCAGAGTCCTATCAATGACTCCCGACCTATGCATTCCTTGCTTGGTTCTGTGCACTCCGACACTAACTCTCCTCTGAACTTGAAATTGCTCAGACTTCTAATGGACTAGACCCTTTTCTCCTTATCAAATTCTTGTTCCCTCCTAGAACTCTATGCTCTGTCTTATGATCTTATCAACTTGAAATATTTGGCCTTTGGCGCACTCCTTGCACTTGCCTTCCAAACTCGACTAACACTTGAAAAAATGTCGTCTTTGTGCACTCCTTGCAGTCTGAGCTTCTGAGAGACTCAGTCTTGAATATTTTTCTGAAATTATTTATGCGCCCTCCTTGCACTTCTATGTAGACTTGCATTGCTTCTCCTCAGAGTATTCAGTAAATTTGGTGTGCTTCTCTTGCACTACTCCTTCTAAGATTCATGATTCTAGTGTGCCCACCTGGCACACTCTTCCTTGAACTCAAAATAAATTCTAAAACACACTCCTTGCGTTGGCTTCACAGAGTTTTCAACACTCTAGTGTGCACTCCTTGAACAAGCCTAAAGGCCCAGAACACTAAAAAAAATTGTAGATAGAGAATTTATATATACTCCTACAAAGGGAAATAAATATGCACCCATGGAATCTAACAACATTCATAAAACACACACAGAAAACACTCAATAAACACATTCAGAAACAACCATAGAAACACACAGAAATCTCATGGGCAAGAAAAAATGCTTTTGAGTTAATTTGAATGATTTGTACAAGGTTTACATGACTGGACTGCAACTAAGTCTCAATTCTTTCTCTCCTCTCCTCTCTTGAGCTCCCTAACATTCTCACTCCTGAGCTTCCTAATGAATTTTTAAAACAATGATCTTTTACAAAGGAGGGGCTCTCGAGCCTTCCTCCACCTATTTGCATTAATTTTCATTGAATTGCCATCTAGTCTAAATCGGATCTAGATCCACCTACTTGTCATCCATTAAAGGAAACTCCAATCATTACATAACGCAGTCTATCAAGCACATGGGATCAACATTTCATGAGCCTCCAAACATTAACTTACATTTAATTACGTTAAAATTTTTAAATTTAGGCTCAAAATGAGAGGGTCGGCGCCTCTCTTCCCTTGGAATTTGTTCCTCCTTGTGCACTGATGTGTTGGCTTATTGGCACTTGATGATGTGGAGTGATGCTCCTGCATCATTCTCCCACACTAAAAAAATTATGAGCTCCTGCTCATGGCTCCCGTGCTACTGAGTTTGAGATCCTCCAGGGTCCAATATTTGAATTTGGAGTTGTCCATCTGCTCATATACCTTGTTGTTGTTGTTGTTGTAGGCTCTCCACTGGTCAGCTTCCATATGTTTTTTACGGCCTCCTGCATTGATCTCAACATTAGCCTTATAATTTCTTCTATCACCTTATCTAGTTGGTCTACTGGATAGCTCTTCTTTTGCAGTATGCTCTGTTGTTGCATCTCCTCTGCTTCACCACACACTTCAATGGGCAGATATTTCCAATATCCCACGTTGATTTCATTACCTTTGGCCTCAATTTTCCACTTCACTGTAGACTCAAATTCTGCAGCCATGCTACCGAGTTGTTTCTAATATATCTCCCCTAATAGTTTTGTTTTTGTCAGTTCCTCTCCTTGTGTTGGTACAATTCGATCTTCATCCAGCTGCTCCTCAGGATGGAATTTCTCCTTACTCTACATGACCACATCCCTCTGGTAGTATTTCTCTATCTCTGGATTGTCTAACCAATCCTCCATCATATTCAAATATTTCTCCCACTAAGTGAGCATATGATTTGTGTGCTCCTCTTGCTTCATATCCAGGGAAGATTCTAATATCTGCTCTTTCTCCTCCATGAAAGACTTTTCTATCTCTCTCTCGTTTGTTGGACCTTCAACATGTGCACTGGCCTCGACTGGGTTGCTTGGAAAGAATATTTCGATTCCTACAATGATCATAACACACCTATGATCCTCCTCTATCAACACTCCTTTTTTATCCAAACTCTCCTCTAATTTCATGAGACTCTCAGATATCCTCATCTCCTCTTCGTTTCCCACCCGACAAGATGAAATTTCATTTCTTCCCTCTCGACAATCTATGAGATCTCTAGCCGATCTCTTCTCCTCCTCATCATTGAGGGCTTCTCCAGTCTCTGGCTCACAAATTCAAACCATCTTCTCCTCTGTGTCACTAAGGTTTTCAACCTCCCTCAGCCACCTCCTCAATATATGTCGTTGCCTCTGGGAAACCATCTGCAGTATGGGCCACTTTTCCTTCTTCTTCATGGGCCATTAATACCTCCAGCTTCCTCTCGCTTCTCGCTACATCTTTAACATCATTTGATCGAGATGTTCTCGGACCTCCTTAAGCTCCTAATCCATTTCCTGGCTACTCATATTCTTAAGGTATTTTCTCTAACCCTTCTTATAGCCTTCAGTAGCCATTTTTCTTCCTCTACCTCAGCTAAATTCTAGCTCTGATACCATTTGATGGTATCAGATAAAAAAATTCTCCTGCCTGCCACCTGTAAATAAAATCAGTAGCTCTGATACCACTAGATGCAGACCCCCACCACCTCCTAGGGCCCGTTGACCTCACGAACTAAGGATCATTCAATTCAAGAGCTGGGTCAGCTCACAGGTTCCCACTGAACCTTCAATTTGACTTCCACAGGCCTTTTCCCTCTCTTTTCGGGCCTAAATTACCTTTCAGAGGGATGTGACAGATCATTAGAGAAATCCACATGACTTTGGGCTTGAAACCATGGGTGAATTCTCCAAACTCCAAAGAATTCGGGACTTTAGAGCCTCCAATATTATGGAGTCTCAGCAGACATACAACATACTCCCCTCGAATGGCGAATTAGCGGAGCACCAAAATCCTTGTGGGATCGATGGCTCTAGATCTCCATTGAAATCTATGGTCGCAAAAGTCTTCGATTATCTAGGCTTTGAAAGCTTCCAAAGAACCTCCCTCCTATTCTCCCGAAGTATAAGACTGACGAATAATATCAACGACAGATCAATCGCTCTCGAGCATTGGCAGAAAGACGACCCAGATTTTTTTTGGGCTTCGAGAGCCTAGGTGGCTTCCTGTTGCAGCTATTTGTAACCCTACGGAGGTCGAATTAACGGATTTGATATCTTCCCTCCATGTGCCCCTTCGTTGATCGACTACCAAGACTCACTCCGGCCTTTGGGCCTCCAGGAACCTCTACACCAACCACTTCACAAATACTTTGAAGTTTCTGATCCCCAAATATCTTGATCTGGCGATGAATTTCCTCAATGATGGATGGCCCCGATGAACTATGTCCTTCTGGTCTTCAAGAATTCTCAACAGCCACTCCCTTCCAGACTTACAAATTCTGGAATTTTTTTAATGAAGATCAATGACTCTCTTCCCCCAAGAAATCAACAGTCATGATGAACTCTGGGGCTTCGGACTTTAGGATCTCTGGCTCCTCCAACTTACTATCCCTTCGAATAATGAATTCTTAAAGGGCCTATCCAACTGCCATGTGTCTACTCAGATCAACAGCTAGGATTTAATTCCTGCCTCCGGGCCTTCGTAAGTCTTTCACTCTCGAATCTCCACTCTTAATCTCCTCTGGAGTGATAGTCCATCAGAATACATGATATGTTAACACGTGCCCTCAGGAAATGGATGGCCATGATTATCTCTAACCTTCGATACTTTGGGCGATTGCGCTCGCCAACACTTACCTCCTCCCAAATGCCGAAATTCCAAATTTCTCCTCCTCTCTTCCACGCATCCCTATCCCATATCAATGGTTGGGATAAGTTCCCTCTTCAAGACTTTGGAAAGTTTCAACATACACCACAACGACTTGCATTTATCCTCTGGAGTATCTATCCTCCGAAATGAAGGATCTCCTATCATGCATCCCTCAAACAGACAATCCATATCTTCTTCTCTATTTGGAGCTTCAAAACATTCTCCCTGCTGCATTGTATAACCTCGTCCTTCCGGAGTGTCAGTTCTCCTGGCTCACGGATCTCCTGACACATGTTCCTTTCAATTTAACAACCCATATGTACTTTAGGCTTCGGTACTTCGTTATTCCCTACTCCTTTGTGCTCTGAAACACCCAAATGTGTGAAGTTCGAAGGACTTCCATTGTTGTTCCCCACGCAACTCCAATAGATCTGATGGTTGTCGGATTTTCTACGAATTTCTGAACGAATCTCATCTGTTGATATACATTCCTCACTAGCTCTTCCTCTGATTTCGGCATGAGACTTCTGTCAAGCATGTGAATTCTTGAAGACTCACTGAGTTATCCCCCAGGATACTTCTCCAGATCTAACAGACCTGGATGATTCTGCTCCTCCTGAGCTAATATTCGTCGCTATCCCTCCTGATCTTGTCCACTCAAGGTGATTCAAACCTTGGACACCTCCTCTAAGCACTTTAAAACTATTTGGACTTAGAAAAAAATTTAGGTCTCCTCCTCTCAACACTTGTGGCCGCTATCTCTTCTGAGCTTTGAGATTCGAAGGGTTTCGAACCCCGACACACGCCTTGCGTTGTTCCTCAAACTTGACGTCTTAAAGGACTTCTCTATATGAACTCCTTTCACTCACCTTCCTTATAAATTTTCAACACTTTTTATTAGTTTCGGCCCTATGCACTCCTTGTATGGGTCTTTCACGGAGAACTTATACTCGAAAGAGTATATGTGCACACCTTGCACTCTCTCTACGAAACTTCCCTCTATCTCTCTTGAGCTTCAGATTCCTGTCAACGACTCCTGGCTTGTGCACTCCTTGCATGGTTCTGTGCACTCCAAAACTAACTCTCCTTTGAACTTGAAATTGCTCAGACTTCTAAGGGACTCGGCCCTTTTCTCCTTATCGAATTATTGTGCCCTCCTGGAACTCTACGCTCTGTCTTATGATCTTGTGAACTTGAAATATTTGGCCTCAGGCGCACTCCTTGTGCTTGCCTTCCAAACTCGACTAACACTTGACAAAGTGTATTATGTGTGCACTCCTTGCACTCTGAGCTTCTGAGAGACTCATTCTTGAAGATTTTTCTGAAATTCTTTTTGCGCCCTCCTTACACTTTTGTGCAGACTTGCATTGCTTCTCCTCAGAGTATTCAGTAACTTTGGTGTGCTTATATTTCTCTACTACTTCTAGTATGTATGATTCTGGTATGCCCACTTGGCATTCTCTTCCTTGAACTTGAAACAAAGTCCAAAATACACTCCTTGCATTGGCTTCATAGAGTTTTCAACACTCTGGTGTGTACTCCTTGCACAAGCCTAAGAGCCTAGAACACTCAAAAGAAATTTAGATAGATAATTTCTATCTATTCCTGCAAAGGGAAACAAATACAAATCCATGGCATATAACAACATTCATAAAACACACACAAAAAGCACTCAATAAACACATTCAAAAACAACCATAGAAACACACAAAAATCTCATGGGCAGGAAAAACTACTTTTGTATTAATTTGAATGCTTTGTACAAGGTTTACAAGACTGGACTGCAATTGAGTCTCAGTTCTTTCTCTCCTATCCTCTCTTGAGCACCATAAAGTGCTCACTCCCAAGCATCCTAATGAATTTTGAAAACAATGATCTTTTATAAAGGAGGGGCTCTCGAGCCTTCCTCCACCTACTCGGATTCATTTTCATTGAATTTCCATCTAGTTCGAATCGGATCTAGATCCACCTAATTGTTATCCATTAAATGTGACTCCACTCATTACAATAACTTTTCCTATCAAGCACATGGGCTCGACGTTCCCTAAACCTCCAAACATTAACTTACATTTAATTACATTGAATTTTTTAAATTTAGGCTCAAAATGAGAGGGTTGGCACCTCTCTTCCCTTGGAATTTGTTCCTCCTTGTGTGTTGATGCGATGGATTTCTGGAGCTTGATGAGGTGTATCGATGCTCCTGCATCAGACCATCCCTCGGTTAGACCTATATATTTTACATTTCACAGTCCATGAAAATGCTATACTTCATTGGGAAACAATTATATCTAATGAAGTCTCTACAAAACTAGTGAATTCAAGAGTGAGAAGAAGTTCTACATGGATTCTTATTTGATATTTTCCATTACATTCTATCACATTTTCAAAGGATTGAACATTGCAAAAAGGGTTAATTGCAAGGTCAACCCAGTAACCATGTAGTACCAAGCCCCATGGAGACAAAAGGATGTTCATTATTTCTATGAAGTTTATAATGATTTCATGTCTACATTCAAGAAACTGGTTTTCATAGAGAATACCTCCATATTGTCATCGGAAGCATTTCCTTTTCTAGATACAAAGGGGATTTTGGAAAAAAATGGATGATTATAATATTATTAGAATTTTTTGTTCTCATGAAAAATCCCTTTTTCTCCCATATTATGTACTAGATAGATTATTTGTTACAGAAGTAGAAAGATAATACAAGTTATGCTTCCATTTTTTTATGAAAAAAGGAAGAAACGGTTCGTCCCCTTTCCATTAAAATTTGGTGAAATTCGGTTGAGGGGAATTGATAAAATTAATGAATTTGCTTCCTATCTTGACCAATATAGTTTAATATTTGCATAAGAGATTAAGGGTTTTGATCCTAATCTCCTCTTTCACAATCATATGGTATCAGTTATAATTAGTCCTACATCGGTTAGTACCCTCATATTTGGAGAAGAAGAAGGCGATAGCCATGACCCTCATATTCGAGATATTGAGAAAAAAAATATGGTGATATAGAAACTATTGTAAGTACCACATAGCATTACAAGCAAAAAGGAAAACCCTCAGGTGAAAGAAGTGCCCAATATCCTATTGTTTCTCATTAAATTTTCCCACGCAAAGTAAATTCTTAGTCTGTAGCATCTCAACAAAGAAAATCCTCAACAAATAATTTAGCTAATGGTGGTGAGAAAAAACCTCCCCAAGGAAAAATGGAAAACCATCACAAGTTGAAAGTGAAAAGAAAAAGAACTAGTTCTCAACAAGAAGAGGAAGAACACATACCTGAAAATGAAATTCCTCTTGAAGATATTATTTTAAATGTTTCTATCGAGAATATCCAGTTTCCTGATGAAGAAGAGCGAGTACAAGAGAACACACAACTTGTTGTTGAACTTGTCATCCAGGATGAAATCTTCTCATATGAAGAAACTTTCTTTGTACATAATGCATTGTTTGATAAATCTTCCAAAAAAATAATTTTCAAAAGAACTTCAAAGAATAAAAGGGGAAAATATCATTCCATAATTGATCTCAAAGATATACCCACGTCTAAATTATCTTCAATTCATGGAGTTACAAGAGATGCATTATATGTGGCCATAATTGATATGGAAGCAAAAACTTCCAGGCTTAAAGAAAGAATGAAAGAAATGGAAGTGACTTTTATGCCTCCACCTATATTAGACACCCATGTTTCCATGGTCCAACCTGGTGGAATCTTTCAGAGAACCCCAGAATCAAGTTTAAGATTGAGAGGAGCCTCAATTTTACTTATGTCTAACTAACATTTTGTTGAAGAAAACATAAAGAAAACAATGTCACTCATTTTAAATACATGGGATTTAGAAAAACGTTTATATTCTCTCAATGTTAGGATACAAAATACCAAGAAATATTTGAATGTAGACATAGAAAATGATGAAGGATTTCTCAAAGATGGAGTTTCCATGTTCACTGCAAACATTTTGGCAATGACATAAAAAAGATGAAAACAAGAAGATTTTCCTTATCAAAGTCATATAAAGAAATTAAAAGCATGTTGGATTCAAATAATTAATATATTAAGGGGACTTTTAAGTGAACTTAATGATCTAACGTGCAAAAATACTGAGGAATATTCAAAATTAATTGGGCTAGATATTGCGGGCACTACTATTGAGGTATTAGATCCAAAGTTGATAGAAAATTCAATGCTCCTAACTAGACAACAATTTGAGGAACATGTTGAGACTTTGAAAATATTATTGACAGAGAAATTTGACAGTATGGTAGAATACAATAATGATGACATTGATAGTTGGTTAGTGGAATATACAAATAGGAGTGAAGATATTCATACCACATTACAAAATTTATCAATCGACTTTAGAGAAATTGAAAATGAATTATTTAATATCAAAGGAAAGCAAGAGGTGAATGTTGCTCCCATAAGGGAATATATTGAAGAATGGTTAAAAAAGGCTTTAATCAAGATTACCGAGGGCCCAACAGAAGAAGTTAATATCGGTCATATAACCACAATAAACAAAGATACAAAAAGCACATCAACAACCAAATGAAGTCATGAGAGATTCATCATAGTAAGTCCAAAGATCACATTTATTCTCAAAATTTTCTCTTTCATATCAGAAATCATCCAGTTATGTTTATTCTTTACTTGAAGATCATAACCGATTTTTTATATTTTCTCTCTATTTTTCTCTCTAGGTTCAACCTTGCTTTTTCCTTGATCCAACAACTCCATTCTCTTCTCTTCTTTTTATTTTATGGTGCGCAAGAACCCCAATCCCAGTCCTTTTGGACAAACACATTTGTTTTCATCAAACTATAAAGACTTTATCATTTTTTAGAAAATCCTAGAGAACCAATTCCGAGTCAATTTTGACTGTATATTTGAACTCTAAATATTTGAGAATAAGATATTTGAAATTGACTCATCAAAATCGTATTTTGATTCTAATGAAAGACTCTTTTAAGGTTCTCTTATTTTGGGGACCATTTCTTTTCTTCCTATAAATGTGATTGAATATATTTTATGGATGTGATGAATGTGAGATCTGTTTGTAGTTCTTACAATATATGATCTCTATATATTATTTCTACCAATTTTATGAGTGAAGATTCTTGGTCCTTTTCTCAGGAATTGTTTATGTGTATATTTATAAATTTTATTTGAATTGAGCACTAAATATTTTGGGGCTTGCTTCATATCATTATCCTACTTATAAACATTGTACCGAAAAGAATTTCAAGAAAGATCTTGTTGGGTATGTGTTATATTCTTTGCACGAGTAATAGTGTTGGGAAACGTGTCACATTTTTTGCCTCGTTTTTCGTGTTGCCTCGATTTTTGTGTCCATTGTTGGGAGGTTTTTTGACACATGGTTTTTGCCGATGGTTTTCTATTTCCAGTTAAGGAATTAGGGTTGTTGACTAATCTAAGTCATTGGGTTAGGGTTTTGGATGTCGTTGGCTCCTATATGTATATTGTATTGTAAACAATGTATCACTATGAATGAATATAGAATATGTTGGTTTTCCTAGTTTGGGTTTCCAGGGAAAAATCTTTGTGTAATGCTTGTATTTTCCATTGTATATTTTCTGTTCTTTCACTGAAAATATGTTTGCAGTAAATATTGTGCAAGGTTAAAATCTACATTTGGTATCAAAGCCTTGTTGGCTTCAGGGGGATGCCTTTGTGGTTAAGGGTTTGACTTGGGACTGTGATAAGCCTTGTTATAGTGGGAGATCTGTGGTATTGATTTTTTAGGTGAAATGAAATGGCGAGCAATTCAAAAATGGAGATCGAGAAGTTTAATGGGAATTTTTTTTAGCTGTGGAAGCTCAAGATAAAAGATCTGTTGGTGGACATTGATTAGTGGATCATGGTAGATCTAGGTACTGCACCTATAGGAACTTTAGTAGATGACTGAAAAAAGTTGGATCGAAAGGCGAAGAGCACAATCCAATTGTGTCTCTTAGATTCAGTATTACTGAATGTGTCAGAGGAAGCTACAACCAAGGATTTATGGGATAAGTTGGGGAAGTTATATCATTCTAAGTCCCTAGTAAATAAATTATTCATGAGAAATAAGATGTATAACCTGAGGATGAGAGATAGAGACTCATTGGCAAAGCATTTGAGTGTCTTCAATACTGTGGTAAGTCAGTTAGTATATGTTGAGATTACAATTTCATATGAAGATAAGTGTATCAGTTTACTGTGTTCTTTACCAAACTCGTGGGATAGTCTGTTTGTGGCCATAGGTAGTAATACAACTTCCTTCAGGTTTGATGAAGTGGTCTCATCTTTTTTGTTGGAGGAGATGAGACGAAAGAATATGGAAGGACAGAGCACATAAACATTATTTGCAAGAGGACGCTCCCAGGAAAGAAATAGATCTAAGTTATCAAGTGGGAGATCTAAGTCTAAGGGTAGATCTAAATCTCTTGAAAATTTTGTAAAGGTATGTTGGATATGTGGAAAAGAAGGGCACTACAAGAAGTAGTGTAGATCCAAAGTTGAGAAAAAAAAGGGATTTGAAGAATCTCCTTCTACAGAAGAAAATACCTCCAAGGAAGAAGGAGGGGATGTGCACTTGGCTTCTTCAAGCACACATGAAGATCATAAGGTATGGTTGGTGTTGTCGCAAGAGTTGACTCTAGGCTGTAATAGAGCCAAGCCTTAGCACATTTTAAAAAGAAAAAGTTTTTTATTGTTCAAAACTTGACTTGGGTTGCAGCAAGCCAAACCCTGAAAATTGATTTTGAGTGCACTTCTGACCTAATACACTCAGAGATAGTTTCTCTCAATAGACAAGGTCTCTTTACTCGGGAATATTCAATAATTATAGTAATAAGGCCAGATTTCTTATTAGAAAATATTTTTTAATCAGGTTGGGGGTTGATCCAGGAAAACAGTCCATTGGGCATGGAGTCAAGTGAAAACCACAGAGAGGAGATCATAGCGGTGATCGCATTACTAGCAGAAAATGAGGCAAAGTAAGTCTATCTTTCAACTATAAATAATCATGACATAATAGCAGAAAAAGGAAAAGAAAAGGTCATCACAG
>JZKD02S0282747.1:2881-20319 GCA_000966675.3 Picea glauca | reverse complement strand
TCAGTTCTAGACCTAGGACGATGTTTGGTATTTCCATTTACTCTAGGGCGAGTCCATTAATGGTAGACTGACCAACCTAGTACCCCCTAGGCTGACCACTCTAGTGGATCGCCCACTGTGGGCTCGACACTTCGGATAAATCACATGGGTAGGAGTGGGGTGGCGTACCTGACACTCCTCCCCACCATAGAGGGACTCTAGGTTCCATTAGTCCCTTCATAACTATTCTCTTGAGTCTCATTTCACTTGGTCATTTCATTGTTTATGCTTCACGACTGGTGCTAGCACTCGACTATATTAAGGCATTCAACTCTGGAGATAGTATTTGGCTTTGTGAATTATCTCCAAAGGAAGAGTAAGTACTCTATTAACCCTATATGATAGTTTTAAAAGGATTCTTTTGTGGTTTAGTTGTTGTTCCTTTGTGATTGTGCTATGTGCGAATCTGTTCTTGTGAAATTTAGTTTCATATACAAATCCATTTGTAATTTAACATTTATTGTCTGGAATATATTATTTGGTGTAATATATTCTCTCTATGGAATAATTTTATTTGAATAAATAAACCTAGTACTCTGTGTGGAATGCCTTCTTTGTCTAGGTGACATGTGCTCTCTGCAAAAATAAAACTCTATGTATTTAAATACAATGTACAACCTGCGTGTTATCTCCTTTATCTATGCATTGAATATTCTTTCAAGAATAGTTTCCTTTGCGTATATAACATAACATAATATCTATGGGATACTATATATTTACAATACTTGGTCTCTGTGAAGAGCATCCTCCGTCTATGCATCGTGCTTCTCTGTGGGGAAATTTATTTGTAAGATGACTACTCTCTATAATATTTATTCATGCGGATTTTTAGACTACATAGGGTAAATATACCCACGACCTTTGTTCGGGGTTATTGTGTAAGGAGACATTGTAAATACGAGAGTTGGGTGAAGGTCGATACTAAATGTAGTTGAGGTGTTATCATTTATTCCAATCCTGGACCTGGCTAGTCAATGAAGCTTCTTGTATTAAACCATTTAATACAGTTCTTTGTAAGGTTAAATTCGTATTTGAACTCTTTCTGTATGTTTTTACTAATTAATGATTTTATTATATGTAGAACCCATGGAGTGAGTATTATTGTTAAAGGTTAATGATTTTCTCTGTAATATTTGTTCTATATACTTCTTTTATCTGAAAGAGATATTCCTTTAAGATCATAAAAAATATAGGTCAGTCAAAGGTAAAATGACAATAATCCTCTGTGTAAAGTTTTACGTGTGATTAACTTAGGAATCACTGTCGGGATTTTCCTCCTTATAAAAAAGGTAACTCTTTTTTGTTTTAATTGTTGAATATAGACATGGTTTCCAACTTCATGACCATGAATTCTTTCCATTCTCTTTGGTCCATCTGAACAATATTTTGATAAAGTAACTCTGAATCATTCCCTTGATGAATGCTATGTAATTTCCTAATAATATTTATCATTCTAGCCTCTGTAAGGAGTAAAGTAACTTATTATCGCTACTTTATTAAATATTTGCTTGTAAGTTTCCTCAATGGTTACAATTATTTGATTCCCCTTTATATATATATTCTTTGTATTTTAGATTCTTAAAGTTTTTGAGAACATCCACAAGGATACTGAAACAACATAGTTTTGTATTAAAAACATGTTCTTCTTTCTTTCAATTCATAATTGAAAAGTTTGTTCATGGATATTTAAATTAATGATGGGTCCATTTTTTTTGTGAGGGAACCCATCAGATGGTTACAGATCCACTCCTCCTCCTAGATCATGGATCGACTACTTCGAAAGGAAACAAAGACAATCAAATATTTGTCTGCATCAAGGATAAGTTGTGTTTTAACTTGTTTTATTTATTTCATTAACTAAAACATTGAGTACTAGTGAAGATGCTAATACCCTCACTTTATTTATCTTGCAGGTTGGGCATAACAATGCTCTTGATGAAGGAAACTTCTTGCCACCAAAAATTATTTGAGTTCCATGTTCTACCTTCATCGATCCATGCATGCATTTTCTTTGGTTAGAAACAGTTTCTATGTAGACTCCTTTAGAGTTCTGTTTAAAAAAAAAAAAGTTTTAGAGTTCTTGGGTCTATGGTGTCCCAACTATATTGTTTGGTCATCGACCTATTGACTATAATGGTTTCATTTATTAGTAAAACATTATGAGGTCTACTATATAAACTATCTTTATATGTAATACATACATATAAAATGTTTTTGGGAATTTTATTCTTTCGAGCTATCTTCAACATGATAATAGAATAAGAACACGGTATGATTTTATTTCCTTTTTGAAGTATTTGATTATGTACAGATTTGAACAGAAATCATAATGCAGATTTATAATTGCCAATAGGCACATAAACATAGTTTTTTCTATTTATTTATATATTCATACATATATATAACATTAATACTTCAAGTAAACAATAGTACCAATATCATTACATTGTGGTAAGACATAATCTAACATGGCTATATAGTCTAATTAAACAGATTTCACTTATATGTATTAAAGAAAAACATATTCCTAACCCAATAAAAACCATAAATATAACATCAAGAATGAAATATATAGCTGAGATACATATTTGAATATTGATGCTTGGAAACAAATGGAACAACCACGTTCCACCCAACCATAGAATGGAACAACCACAATCACTTGTCTTGATCACCCCCTAGCCTGACCATGATTCCATAAAGGCAAATTGATTCGTACTCCTCAACCACTGTCACATTCAATAGATCAACAGATTTTTTTTTACTTACATCAGAGGTTCTCCTAATAACAAAATATATTTTTCCCTCTCAACATACTCAGCCACATCTTTCCTCCCATATATGTTCGATTTATCTTGTGCATAGGAATTTTTATTTCCTTCCCTCGTTGGGGAAATTTGCATCTTTACAAATCCCTTATTTTTAGGGGATTCTAGTGGAAGAAATCAACCTCTTCCACTTGTAAAAATAATCTCTCAGTTATCTCAAACCTGTTCCCCACTTGTGGAATAATAGTCATCTATTTTTAACCTCATTGTTCCATTTGTCTTCCAACATTTAATTTGCTAAAAAGTTTTTCTCATACACGTGTCCAACAAAATAGGACATTTGGGAAAGTCAAATATTTTCCCAATAGTCATCAAATAATTAATTACATAATACAAAATTCTAAATTTGAATTTTCCAGAAATGACAATTTGTTTCCAAATCCTAATTTCCAAAAACGAAAATTTATTTCTAAATTCAACTCGGAGTTTATTTTTATAAAATTTGAGGATATTACATCCTATCCCCCTTAAGTATAACATTGTCCTCAGTGTTCATTCATCTCTCGGAATAGGATTGGATAAGATTTCAACATATCTTCTTCCAATTCCCAAGTGGCCTCCTCATGAATAAAGTGCTTCCATTGCACTTTTACCTAGGTGATGGATCTGTTCCGAAGTATTTTTTATTTCATGTCCAGAATGCACACTGGTTCCTCTTGGAACTGACCTTCTGGTTCCACCTACACCATGTTCCAATCAATTATGTGAGTAGTATCATGAATATATATTTTCAATAATGAAACATGAAAAACATTATGAAATTTTAAATTTACAAGAAGTGCTAGTTGATATGCCACGGGTCCAATTCCAGTTAAAATATCAAAGGGTCCACCGAACCTTGGCACCAACTTGGAATAAATTCCTAGCTTGAGAGAGCTCCTTCCCTCTTTGAATTTTAGATACACATGTTCCCCAATTTGAAATTTCAGATGTCTTCTTTTTATATCCACGTAGATTTTTTGTTAGTCTTGGGCCTCTTTTAAGTTTTGTTGTACACGTTTTACCATTATCTCCATTTTTTGGAGCATTTCCAGTCCTACCATAATCCTTCCAACTGGATTATCCCAACTAATCAGGTTTTTGTATTTCCTTCCGTATAATACTTCGAAGGGACTCATCTTAGTTGATGTCTGATAACCGTTATTGTAAGCAAACTCAACTAAGTGAGGGTACTCTTCCCACTTAGTTGGTTTCGTTCTTACGTACATTCGCAACATGTCTTCCATAATATAGTTTGTTCATTCTGTTTTCCCATCTATTTGTGGATGATAGATTGTGCTGCAATTCAGGTTAGTATCCAGACCTACAAACCATTCTTTCCAAAAATTGGATGTAAATTTGACATCTCTACTAGAAATCACAATCTTAAGAATTCCATGAAATATAAATATTTCTTTCATAAAAATTTCAACGATATTAATCTCTTTGTAATTAGATTTCATAGGTATAAAATGTGTAGATTTACTTACTTTATCAATCACTACCATAACCGATTCATTTTGTCTTTGAGTCTTAGGAAAACCTGTGATGAATTCCATCGAGATAATTTCCCATTTCCATTCGGGTATAGGAAGAGGTTGTAACATACCTATCAGATGTTGATGTTCGACCTTTACTTGTTGACTGTAATGATCCCGAAATTTACCAAATAAAAAAAAAAATTACTAGGGACATTAACTCTCTTTCTTTACGAACAACAAATTCAAAAGATGTAAGGACAAGTTAAAAGGGAAGATGTTGTTTTCTATTCAACTCTAGCAGGGCTTATGTTTCCCTACGTTTCTATCATTATGAGGATTCTATTATTGAAGCCATTCATGTTTATAGTAGTCATATGTATAACTTCTCCAAAGATCATTGTGAACAGTCGATCTGGTGTATATGATGTGGAGAAGGTTCGTCCTAGAGAAAATAAGAACGGATAACTGAAATGCTAACTAGTCATCCTTCTCGAACCAGGTAAGGATACTTCTCTCTTGTTTTGTTCTAAATCCTTTCTGAAAATTCTTGATGTTCCACCTTCTTGTTTTTGACTTCAACGATCTTGCAAAGAAATTTTATCAGGGTTAACATATGTGTGTGTGTGTGTGTGTGTGTGTGTGTGTGTGTGTGTGTGTGTGTGTGTTTACTAATAGGGTTTTTTGTCATTCCTCTACTCCCTTTTATGGTTTTCTCCTATATTTATGTTATGTGACCTAGTTTTGGGTCTCTGGGAGATTGAGCGAGAGTTCTAGTCCAGAAATTTGGCTTAGCAGGCTAAAACCCACACTATGTGTTGCATGTTATACTATGTCCGGGTGAAAGAAAATTCTTTTTGATATATGTTATAATGTTTATTTGTCTCTGTTGGGTATGGTTATACTGAGTTTTGGTTGGGAGTCCACCATTCTGTAGGTTCTTTCAAACAACTAGTTCACTGTTATGACTATAAATTATTTTAAAAGATTACTGTATTTTCCATTTGATATATATCTATATATATAAAATGGGGTTCTGTGCACTGAAAAATTTGTTAAGAAGCACCCTGTGACATGCAATTATTTGAGTCTATAATTAAACTTGGGGTTAACGTATTTCATTCTGTTAATATAATTTTCTATGTGTGGAAAATACCATTCGAAGCTTGGTATTTGGCATAAATATTAACTGTGTATTTAAAAATTCGAGCAATGCATTCTCTTCAGCAAAAATAGTAAATCATTGTTTAGACTTTGATAAATGTATTTGGAATATAGCATTTAACTTTGTGTTTAAAGTGTTGAGAATTGCATTCTCTTCGGCATGCAATATTTAAATTGATACTGTGACTTAATTCATACATTCAACATAACTGAAATGCTAACTAGTCATCCTCCTCGAACCAGGTAAGGATACTTCTCTATTGTTTTGTTCTAAAACCTTTCTGAAAATTCTCGATGTTCCACCTTCTTGTTTTCGACTTCAATGATCTTGCAAAGAAATTTTATGAGGGTTAACATATATATATATATGTGTGTGTGTGTGTGTGTGTGTTTACTGATAGGGTTTGTCGTTGTTCCTCTACTCCCTTTTATGGGTTTCCCCTATCTTTATGTTATGTGACCTAGTTTTGGGTCTATGGGAGACTGAGCGAGAGTTCTAGTGCAGAAATTTGGCTTAGCAGGCTAAAACCCACACTATGTGTTGCATGTTATACTATGTTCGGGTGAAAGAAAATTCTTTTCGGTAACATATTATAATGTTTATTTGTCTCTGTTGGGTATGGTTATACTGAGTTTTGGTTGGGATTCCACCATTCTGTGGGTTCTTTCAAACCTCTAGTTCACTCTTACGACTGTAAATTCTTTTAAAAGATTATTGTATTTTCCATTCGATATATATCTATATATATACAATGGGGTTCTGTGCACTGAAAAAATTGTTAAGAAGCACCCTGTGACATGGAATTATTTGAGTCTATAATTAAACTTGGGGTTAACATATTTCATTCTGTTAATATCATTTTCTGCGTGTGGAAAATACCATTCGAAGCCTGGTATTTGGCATAAATATTAACTCTGTATTTAAAAATTTGAGCAATGCATTCTCTTTAGCAAAAATAGTAAATCATTGTTTAGACTTTGATAAATGTATTTGGAATATAGCATTTAACTTTTTGTTTAAAGTGTTGAGAATTGCATTCTCTTCGGCATGCAATATTTAAATTGATACTTTGACTTGATTCATACATTCAACATACACATACCACACAAACCCTTGCAATTCAAATTCACAAATTCTTGTGGTGTTATTGTTGTTTATTTGTTTATTTCCTGAAAGGTTTGATTTAGAAAAATTTGTAACCAATCTAATGATGGGACCGATGTTGCTGTGAGGGTACCCATCAGGAAGTTCTTGGCAGGGATGATTTTAAGGATGGAAATTTATTTTAAAATGTAGAAACCTTGGCAAATCTTACTTATCCTTCATATGCCAACTATAAATGTTTGGTGATATTTTTGTAAAAATATTCAAATTTCTAAGGATTTTATATAGTTTTTATAAACTTTTGGCGATTTTTAAGGTAAAATAATTTTATTCTATAGAATTTGGGCGAATCATTTTTAAAATAACGAATCTCATTTTTGGAAAAACCATGGAAAATTAGCCCATGAGCGAAATTTAGCCCCTAAAATCATCCATGGTTCTGGTACACCTTCCCCTTCGGCCTGGGGCATCTGCTCAACCAAAATGTGAATGGGAAAAGGACATCAGTGTTCCCAAATTGCAAGTTAAGTTAAAATCCATAAAACATTTCCTTTCCTAAATCATTCTATTGAAAGTTACACTCATTTAACTTTTGTTGGTTAATTACTAATGATGAATTTAATTTTTCCTTGCAGGGACTTCGACCCTTCAAAATTCCATATTCAAGACCATTCCATGTGCACGAAAAGGTATTCGGGTTTCATTTTACCACTTTTAAGAGAGAGCCCTAGGTTTCTAAGGAATGATACGATTATATTCTAGAAGGTTATCATCGTGGGCAAATTTGTTCAGATTCATAAAGATGGCTGATTCTTTATCTTTGTATCTTCATCTTTAAAGTAAGGAAATAAGGACCAAACCTTGTTGTTGTGTAATAGTAATGAGTAAGATGTAATGAACAGGACTATACCATTGTTCATAACTGTATAGTCGACTTATATGGAAACTCAATCAGTCAATTCTTTGTTTTCGGTATAATAGATATGTTTTACATAGAATTATGGAATGGGTAGCAATATGTACCCGTGAAGAGTAATTCTATTATCTACCCCCTTCTGGGTGTACTTTGAAATTTATAAAGAAATTCGAATGATTCCTTTATTTATTCATATAGCTATGCCATTTTGTCTATTACCAAAGTAGGTCTATGCATATCAAATTATATGTTTCTAGAATGTATATCCTTCACTTCATTTATTTTTTCTACTGTATTATTTTATTTCGGAACTTCGTTTGTGGCTTTCTGAACTGTTCATTTTTCTTTATATTAATGGCATCTCGTGGAATGCACACAATAGGTATTTAAAAGAGTCTGAAATTATGGTACATTCAACTATATATATACACACACACATATATATAATTGTATCCATAATTACTTCATATTGTATGTAATCATTCCCAGTCTTGAATTCCATTTACACAGCCTGATCACCATAGTTATTTATTACAGGCCGTGTATTTAGCCTATAATAATATATGTATGTATAAATCTAAGCTTTCAAGTTTACTTCCGGATTTTTTTTATTCAAGGAGTACAATACAATCGTAAGACTTATACTATATTTTACTTCATTCTCACAATAATAAATCAATACAACAATTCGTCTAGAATTAAAATATGACCTACAGAGATATGTCTATACATATATATGTATATTTAAATCTCAAATTTACTTTCAAAATTTCCTTTAGTGTTTGCATAGTCTATAGTTCACATGCAAACTGAATATCTAGATGTATATGAGTCACATATCTGGTAGGGATTTCTACCACAGTATTCAAAATAATATTCTATTTAACACAGATGTATCTCCTAATATAATTCCATAAATAAATTCTATTCCAACCAAGATACCTAGAATTTTTTTCTCAACGTTTACAATTAAACTGTAAGGGTTTATCCTACATTTCATCTCATTCCATCAGAATTTAACAAACAGAACAATTCATCCAGATTTAAACAGATGCATTGTAGCAGCCAATAATTCAATAATATTTAAGCAGAGAAGTAGTAGACAGAAATATCTGAACAATTTTCCAACAACAAATGGAACAACCAAGTTCCTCCCAACCTTAGAACAAAACAACCAATTTACTTGTCCCATTCACCCCCTAGCCTGACCATGAATCCATGAGGGTGAACTCCATAAATCCTCCTCAGCAATAGTCCTTCAGTTTCAATAAATTCTCCTCACCTCACACTCAGAAAGTGGTGTTCATAAAAACAAGAAATAATTATTTCCCCAAAATACTAGGTAGCGTCCTGCCTCCTCCCATATGCTATATATCCAAAAGAAATTGTGCCTAGGTCTTTTCCGCTTGGCAATTTTCACATCTTTCCAAATCCCTATTTTTTAGGGGCTTCCTATGGACAAATTGTTGATTTTCCATTTGTAACATTCATCCCTTAGGTAGTTCCAACATGTTCCCCACCTATGGAGTCATGGTCAGTTGATTTTAACATGGTTGTTCCATTTGTCCATCAACAACAAATATAAAAATATTTGTTTCTTACAAGTGCATTAATCAAAGAATCAGTTCAGTCAAATCATATCTTTGCCCAACAATCATAAATCATAATTTACAATTACCTAAATTTGAAATTCAGAATTGCCATAAATGGCAATAATTTTCCAATTTTGAATTTACCAAAAACGGAAATAAAATCCTAAGTATTTTTTAGGCTTAAAAATGATTTATTTTTGGGGATGTTACATCCTTTCTCCCTTCAATAAAACACTATCCTTAGTGTTCTTCCCTTTATCAGAACAACATTGGATGTTATTTCTTTAAATCTCCCTCCAACTCCCAAGTGGCCTCCTGAGGACTAAAGTGCTTCCATTGCACTTTTACCTGGGCGACGAATTTGTTCTGAAGTGTTATTTATCTCTTGTCGAGAATGCACAAAGTTTCCTCTTGGAACTTGCCTTCTGGATCCACCTATACCAAGTTCCAATTGATCATATGAGTAGGGTCATGAACATAATTATTTAACAAAGAGACATGAAATACATTATGAACTTTTAGATTGGCAAGAATTGAAAGTTGGTATGCTACGGATCCAATTGGAGCTAACATATCTAAAGGACCACAAAACCTGGGTGCCAACTTGGCACAGTTCCCTAGTTTTAGTGAAATTTTTTAGGCCTTGACTTTTAAATAGATGTGGTCTCCCACTTGAAATTCCAGGTGTCTTCTTTTCAGGTCTGCGTAACTTTTTTGTCTGTCCTGAGCCTCTTCTAAATTCTATTGTACTTTTCTTACCGTACTCTCCATTTCATGGAGCATTTATGGACCTACCATGAGTCTGTCGACTAGGTTATCCTAGCTAATCGGAGTCGTACACTTTCTTTCATACAATACTTCAAAGGGGCTCATCTTAGCCGATGTTTGGTAACCATTGTTGTATGGAAATTCCACCAAGTGTAGGTAGTCTTCCCACTTGCTTGGTTTTGTCCTTACGTACATGTGTAGCATATCTTCCACTATTTGGTTTTTCTGTTCAGTCTTCCCATTTGTTTGTGGATGGTAACTTGTGCTGAAATTCAAGTTAGTATTTGACCCTGCAAAAAATTCTTTCCAAAAAGCAGATGCAAAATTTTACGTCTCTATTTGAAATAACCATTTTGGGAATACCATGTAGTCTAAAAATTTATTTCATGAATATTTCAATGATGTTAATAGATTTAAAAGTAGAATTTACAGGAGTAAAGTGTGTAGACTTACTAAGATTATAGATTACCACCATAATTGAATCATTTTGTTTTTGGCTTCTAGGAAAACCTGTAATAAAGTCCAAACCTGTAGGGGTTGCAACAGACGGACTGGATGCTGGTGTTCAACTTTCACCTACTAACAATCTTGACACTTAGCTAAGTATTCAGCGATTTCTCCCTTCATATTAGGCCAATAAAATAACTTCCTTCGTGTTGTTATTGTTTTCTAGTATCTTGGATGACTAGAATATGGTTTCTTGTGTACTTCGTCCAAAATCATTGACTTTAATTCCACTGTATCTGGTATGTATATTCTATTTTTAAATCATGGTAGACCATTTATGGCCAAAATCATATCTGTTTTGTATGAATTTTCTGTATTATTCTGTAATTCTGCCACTTTTTTAGTGTAATTTTGATCGTTATTACCTGTAGACTTTATCCTCTACTCAAGATCGCTTTCTTCCATGCTAATGTTTATTTCAAACAACCCATGAACTCTTCTACTTAAGTCATCAACCACCTTGTTTTCCTTACCCTTGATATGTCTTACCTCCAATTCAAATTCACTCATGAAGGCCAACCATCTTCCTTTCCTTGCGTTAAGGTCTGGTTAACTAAACAAAAATTTCCCACTGTTGTTATCATTCAATAACAGAAATTTCCTACCCATTATATAGTGCCACCACATTTTTAAGGTGTGTATTACAGCTGCCAACTCTAAGTCATGAGTGACTTAGTTTCGTTCATGCTCCTTTAGTTTTAGGGAATCATAACAAATAACGTGCCCTTCTTGAGTTAGGACACCACCTAGTCCTTCTTTACTCGCATCCACATAGACTGTGAAGTCCTCGCCCGAGTATGTTACCTTTAAAATGGGTGCAGTTGTTAACAATTCCTTTAACTTATTAAAATTGTCCTGACATTTCTGTGACCAGTTAAACTTGCTTCCCTTCTTTTGTAATGATGTGATAGGGTATGCAATCTTGGAAAACCCCTCTATAAATTTGTAGTAATATCCAATGATTCCCATGAATGACCGGATGTTTTCTATGTCCTCGAGGATTGGCCATTCCATGATGGCTCTTATTTTCTCAGGATCGAGTGCAATAACTTATTCAAATATTACATGTCCTACGTACTATATTTTCTTCTGATAAAAGTCACACTTATCGAATTTGGCATACAGTTTTTTCTTTCTTAAAGTTTGTAGAACTATCCTTAGGTGTTCTTTATGTTCTTCTTTTGTTTTAGAATATACTAGGATATCTTCAATAGATACCAAAAAAAACATGTCTAAGTACTCACTTAAAATACTGTTCATTAAACAAGTAAATGTGGTTCGTGCGTTAGTGAGTCCAAATGGTATAACAACAAATTCGTAATGTCCATATCTTGTTCTAAATGTTGTTTTACTTATGTCCTAATATTTTATTCTAACCTGGTGATAACCAGATCTTAAATCCAATTTAGAAAAACTATTTGCCCCACCCACTTGAGCGAACATATCATTGATCCTAGGTAAGGGGTACTTTTTTTTAATAGTCATTTTGTTTAATTGTTTGTAATCGATGCATAATCTCAGAGTTTCATCTTTCTTTTTAACAAAAAGGACTGGTGCTCCCCATGGTGAAACACTTGGTATGATATATTCTTTGCCCAATAATTCATGTAGTTGAATTTTTAATTTTGTTGATTCTGGTAAACTCATTCGGTATGGTGCTTTAGATATAGGGGTTGAACCAGGCAGTAGGTCGATAGAAAAGTCTTTTTCTCTCCTTGGGGTTAATTCAGGTATCTCATCAACAAACACATCTATGAAATCATGCAAGATGACAAAATCCTCCAAGATAGGATTATTTTCTTTTCCCAATAGATTTGTTACTTGGATGGCATAAATATGACAACCCTTTCTCATGCCCTTCTTAAATTGCATAGTTGAAATCTGCCTAATTGAGACTATTTTTTGTATACCTTGTACTGTTCTAACATCGTCATTTTTTTCTTTATACTTGAGTGACTTTTCATAGAAGTCTAAAGCTTCTTTATGTATTTCTAGACAATCGATTCTAATAATTATGTCATAAGACCCTGATGGTAGAATTTTCAGATCTGTCTTTGTGTTTTGATTGCCTAAACTGAACAATTTTCAGAAATAAAATTAGATAATTTTATTTTTCTCCCTGTTGCAAGTTGTACTAGCAAGGATTTTGCATGTTTTGTTATTTTAAGTTTGTTTGAATCCACTACACCAGGAGCGATATAACTTAATGTAGCTTTAGGATCAATTAAAACAAAAACACGAGTATTGTCAGCCATCAATGACTGCATTGATCTGATGTAAGTTGATGCCCACATCTCCGACTGTAGAGGTTTCCTGTAGGTTGTGAACCGTAGTCCTGGTGGCTGAAGTCAAACGTGGACAGTTCCTCCTTAGGTGAGGTTCTCCACATTCCCAACATTTTAACGGTTCATGGTGGTTGTCCCCAAACTTCTTTATTCCCAAGTTTACTAGTTTACCACCTCTTGGGTGTTCTGGTTGTTGGACTAAAAATATTTCCTTGGAAAACTCTTTGCTGCATTCCAGAAAGGGGCTGGCTGATATCCTTTCTTCCTCTGGTTTATTCGCTCTTGTTTCTTGTATTTCCAAGCCTTGGGAAATTCCGACCAATGTTTGTATTGGTCATAGCACATTCGGGCTTTCCTGAAAAACTTAACTCAAGGAATCGGGATTATCGAATTCGATTCTGTCCTTATAGGATTGCGGTAAACAACTCAGGAACCATTGGAATTTCACTTTGACCTCCTGGATATAAGGCACAAAACTTAGTAATTTTAGGAATTTTTTTATCATATCAACCATAGCCATTTGACCGAGTCGTAGCTCATAAAATTCTTTGGTTTTTATTTCATAGTAACTTTCATATAGGTATTGTTTCTTAAAGTATTTCTTAAAATATGACCATTCCATCTATTTTTCCTTTAGGCCCTAGCCAACTTCAAGTCTTCCCACCATATGCTAGTTTTTCCTTTCATATTGTATATGGCCATTCTGACCTTCATATTGCTAGAAAAGTTGTATATCTGGAAATACTTATTTATTTCTAATAACCATGCCTCAGCTTACTCCTCTATTCTAGATTTCCTGTCAAAATTAGATGGTTTGATTTTCTTAAATTCTCCCTTAAGATGGTCCACATGTTTCCTTTTTCTTCTTGTTTTTGTTTTATCTTCTGCTGAAGGTGTACCTTCAGAAGAGCTATCCTCTTTTTCTACTTCAGGACCAGAATTCTTGGAGGCCCTTTTATTGACCTCCTCTTCCTGGTTATCATCCTTTGGTCTCATATTTTTCACTATGATTCGTAGAAGAACTTCATTTATTTCCTGCTATTCCTATTGTGCCTTTTTCAGTTTCTCATTGTCTACTTTGAAAACTTGCAGTTCCACAATGAGATTTATCATAGTTTCCAAAAATTCAGTAGGTGAACTTATGTCACTGTTCTTCCTTTGTTCTTCAGGATACCTTTTCTCAATATTCTCCTCGAGTCTGATTTATTCTTCGTTCTAGGCTGCCATGATCACAACAGAAATAAATTGTTTTATGTTTGTAACAGCAATTGTTTTGTTACTTTTTTCATAACCAGAAATTATGAGCCCTCACTTTTTAAGGACCAAGTTTTGTAATCTTGGATCTGATACCATATGTAATTATCCCCAAATTTACCAAATAAAAAAATTAATTTTTACCAGGGACATTAACTCTCCTTCTTTACGAACAACAAATTCAAAAGATGTAAGGATAAGTTAAAAGGGAAGATGTCGTTTTCTATTCAACTCTGGAAAGGCTTATGTTTCCCTACCTTGCTATAATTATGAGGATTTTATTCTTGAAGCCACTCATGTTTATAGCAATCATATGTATAACTAGGAATGGCCTTACCAATCTTAGCCTCTCGCATTCCTTGACATTTCTAACATGAAAGGATGTGGTAACATTATTCCAAATGTCCTTACTTATTCCAAAAACATATTAGCACTTATATATAAATATATACCTATCTATATATATATAACATACTAATATAATTAAGTACCTTTATGTACTGCAGTTTATATTAATAAGGCCTCCATAATTCTCATTTCTAGGGTATGACTATTTCAATTGGGTAATTTCCAAGGTTTCAACAACTTTCACATTCCTTTCTTGATAGTATTAATGCATATAGAAACATATACCAGGTCACACAAAATAAGGTTTCCATCATTCAATTTTGTTCCCATAACAAAGGTCAAGTCATAACCTTTACTCTGGATGCGACTTTAGGTTTAGTCTTAGTTTGGACACTTATGAAGGATCATATGAGTTTAGTTCCTAGTCTATATTAGCATTAACAGAGTTGGTCAGATATCATTAGGGTCCAAGGGTAACATCCCTCCTTTACGAGTTATGTAACGATAATTGAACGATCATTATACTGTGTCTGAGACAAGATCTTAACCTCACTAGTTACAAATGTAAGGTTCTGAAACATCGCCCTCCTTTGCATTAACTCGGCAGGAGAAATGAAAGTGGGATTGTGAGGGTCGCATTGAATCCTCCATCCAATCACTTAATGGTGGTCTGCACATGGTCCCTTCTGAGGCATGTCGTTTGGCCTTCATGTCCAGTGCAGAGTAGGCCACCTCCAAAAAGTCACATGGCAAGATACAGGTCATTAAATATTTTCTCACTTTCCTTTTGGAAGGTTCTAATTAGTTTTTTTTTCTCCTTTCGGCTTTGTCACTCTGCATAACTTCTCCAAATATGATTGTGGAGAGTTGATCTGGTGTATATGTTGTGGAGAAGGTTTGTCCTGGAGAGAATAAGAACGAATAACTGAAATGATAACCAATCTCCCTCCTCGAACCACATAAGGATACTTCTCTATTTTTTTGTTCTAAAACTTTTTAGAAAATTCTCAGTGTTCCGCCTTCTTGTTTCCGACTTCAATAATCTTGCACAGGCATTCTATGAGGGTTAAATTATATATATTTTTACTCATAGGGTTTTGCGTCGTCCCTTTACTCTCTTTTATGGGTTTCCCCTCTCTTTCTGCACTGTGACCTAGTGTTGGGTCTCTGGGAGACTGCGTGGGAGTTCTTGTCCGGAAAGTTGGCTTAGTAGGGTAAAAACCACACTGTGTGTTTCATGTTATACTTCGTTCGGGTGAAAGCAATTTCTTTTCGATAAGATATTATAATGTTTATTTGTCTCTGTTGGGTATGGTTATACTGAGTTTTTCTTGGGAGTCCACCATTCTGTAGGTTCTTTCAAACCACTAGTTGACTCTTACGACTGTAATTTATTTTAAAGATTATTATATTTTTTATTCGGTATATATCTATATATATATAAAGTGGGGTTCTGTGCACTGAATAATTCATTAAGAAGCACCCTGCGACATGAAATTATTTGAGTTTGTAATTAAATTTGGGGTTAACGACTTTCATTTTGTTAGTATTGTTGTCTGTGTGCGGAAAATACCATTCAAAGCCTGGTATTTGGCATAAATATTAAATCTATATTTAAAACTTCGAGCAATGCATTTTCTTCAGCACAGATAGTAAATCATTGTTTAGAATTCGATAAATGTATTTTACACATAGCATTTAACTATGTGTTTAAAGTGTTGAACAATGCATTCTCTTCAGCATGCAATATTTAAATTGATACATTGATTTGACTCATACATTAAGCATACACATACCACGGGGACCCTTGCAGTTTGGATTCACAAATTCTTGTGGTGTTATTGTTGTTTATTTGTTTATTTCCTGAAAGGTTTGATTTAGAAAAAATGGTAACCAATCTGATAATGGGACCCCTGTTGCTGCAAGGGTACCCATCACGAAGTTCTTGATCCACCTTCCCCTTCAGCCTAGGGCTTCTTCTCAACCAAAACGTGAATGGGAAGAGGACATGAGTGTTCCCAAATCACAAGTTAAGTGAAACTATGTAAAAAATTTACTTTCTTAAATCATTATATTGAAATTTACACTTGTTTAACTTATGTTGGTTAATTATTAATGATGAATTTATGTTTTCCTTGCAGAGAATTCGAACCTTCAAAATTCCAGATTCAGGACCATGTCATGCGAACAAAAAGGTATTTGGGTTTCATTTTACCATTTTCAAGAAAGATCCCTAGGTTTCTAAGGTATGATATGATTCTATTCTAGGATGTTATCATCGTGGGCAAAAATGTTCATGTTCATAAATATGGTCGATTCTTTATCTCTATATCTTTGGATTTAAAGGAAGGACATAAGGACCAAACCTTGTTGCTGTGTAATAATAATGAATAGGATATAATGAACAGGACTATACCATTGCTCATAATTGTATAGTCGACTTATATGGAAACTCAATCAGTCAATTCTTTGTTTTCAGTATAATAGATATGTTTTACATAGAATTCTTGAATGGGTAACAATACCTACCCATGAAGAGTAATTCTATTATGTACCCCCTTCTAGGTCTACTTTGAACTTTATAGAGAAATTAGAATGATTCCTTTATTTATTAATATAGCTATGAAATTTCAACTATTATCAAAGTAGGTCTATGCATATCAAATTATATGGTTCCAGAATGTATATCCTTCACTTCATTTAGTTTTTCTACTCTATTATTTTATTTTGGAAATTCATTTGTGACTATCTGAATTGTTTGTTTTCCTTTATATTAATGGCATCTGGTGGAATGCACACAATGGGTATTTAAAAGAGTCTAAAATTTTGGTATAGTAAGTTATACATATATATCTATTTAATTGTATCCATAGTTACTTCCTATTGTATGCAATCATTCCCAGTCTTGAATGCCATTTACACATCCTCATCATCATAGATATTTATTGCAGCCTGTGTATTTAGCCTATAACAATATATGTATGCATAAATCTAAGGTTTCAAGCTTACTTCTAGAAAAAAAATTATTCAAGGAGTACAATAAAACCGTAAGAATTATACTATATTTTACTTCATTCCCACAGTAATAAATCAATAGAACAATTCATCTAGAATTAAAAGATGAACTAAAGAGATATGTATGTACATATATATGTATATTTAAATCTCAGATTTA
>JZKD02S0282681.1:0-13579 GCA_000966675.3 Picea glauca | reverse complement strand
GGAATTTAAAGACAACAATGTTGGTGATGATGAATTTCCTCCAAGTGAGGATTTTGAAGGTACTAATGAATATTTTCCTCCAAGTGAGGATTTCCAAGGCACGAATGAGGATGATGAATAATTCCCCCCAAGTGGGGATTTTAAAAGTAATGATGACGATTATGGCAATGCTGGATAATATTTCTCGAATGAAGAATTTAAAAGAAGAAATGTTCGTGATGATAATTTCCCTCCAGGTGAGGATTTTCAAGGTATCGATGAGGATAATGAAGATTTTCCTCCAAGAGAGGATTTTCAAGCCAATAATGAGGATGATGAAGAATATCTCTCAAGTGATGATTTTAAAAGTAGTGAAGATGATTACACCATTGGTGGACACTCTTTCCCGAGTGATAAATTAAAAGGCAACAATATTGATGTTGATTTTCCTCCAAGTGAGGTTTTTCAAGATATTGATGAAGGTTTTCAAGGCACTAAGCAAGATAGTGAAAATTTTCACTCAAGTGGGGATTTTGAAAGTAATGAAGATGATTATGTCAATTGTGGACACAATGTTGATGATGATTTTCCTCCAAATGATTATGTTGATGATGATTTTCTCAATCATTCAGCTACAACAAATCAAGGTGATCGACATTCTCTAGTTCAGTCTCCTGACAATGTTTTACTTGATACTCCTTGTGGTGATAAGGAAAATCCTTCTAGCGAGGATGATGAAATAGTGGAGACATTGAAAATAAACATTGTGTATAGGACCAAAATTAGACCTTTTTATATATCAATCCAAATCATTCTAGTTATACAAGGTCTAGGAAATAATTTCTCAGTAAATCAATTTCCATAAGTGAATTGATTTCAAGTGAATGTTTTCAAAGTAATTGTTTGAAAAGCATGGACTACATGTATGTCTTGAATAAAAGTAATACGTATTTGTCAATGAATAAGAGCATGCAAAGTTCATATTTGATGGGGTGCATGATATCCACCAATACAAGATATGATTATTGCATTGAGAATATTTTACCTTGCAGAAAGGCTTTCAAAAACATTCACTCAACTAGTAATATTCGTATATAAAGAATCCATACAAGGTTGGAGAAAGATCCATCATTTTATTCAACTTTACATCATGGATGAGAGAGTGGGCCATTCACAAACACTACATTGTCATGGATGTGTGATTTCTTTTCCAAACATGGAGAGTGTATGCCAGATAGAGACACAATACATATTCTAGATAATTTTTCGAGGGAAATATACAACTTGTACAAAGGATATGCTGAAGGTGTTGAAGGAAATGGTAATTTTATTACATATGCATATTTTACAAGAATATGGAAGAAACAATTCAACAATGTCCATATTCCTAAGAAGTCAAGGATGGGGATTTGTAGTATATGTGCTACTCTTAAATTAAGAAGAGATAAATATGAAGGGGCAGAAAGAGATATGCATTTACTATTTTTTTTTTAAATTGAATGGTTATCAACTATGAAAAAATACTATCAATATTTTCATTTTATGTCATGTGCATATTCCATAGTCAAATCACTTCAAGAATATCGGAATCAACAATCAATTGAAATAATTTTTTTTTACAAACATTGGAAGAAGTGTTATGATGCTCCAAACAAATATTTAGGTATGATAATTAATGACATGGAAGAAAAGAAAACACTTCTACCAAATTTTTTCCATACACCCAAAAATTTACAGGAAGAGAATTTCATTTAGTTTCACTTGGTTGGTTTTATGGTTTTCAATGGAAAAATTTGTCCAAGGGTTTACTTCACAGCTCCAAATATTCATAATGATGCAAATATGACCATCACCATAATTCATCATGTGCTCACTCACTGGTTTGGAACTCTCCCTCAATTTCTCTATCTATAGTTGTACAACACTAGTCGTGAAAATAAAAATCAATTGTGTTTGGATATCTAATCTTGCTTGTTGAAATGAGAATATTTCAAAACATGAAAGTTGGTTTTCTTCTTGTTGGACAAATTCATGATCATATTGATCAAATGTTCAGTCATTTTTCAGTAACATTGAAGAGGAAAAATGTTGGAAGTCTACCATCATTGATTGAATGTATTAAGAAAACATATATTCCAGAACCTATTTTTCATATATTAGAAGAAATTGTTGACATGAAATTTTTTATTTAGGGATCGCATTGTGAAGAAAAATGTATAGAGCAACTTAATGACATTAGCTTCCAACATCAATTTTGTTTCAAAAAAGTTGATGGGAAAACACTTATATGGGGAAAGCAATATTCAATTACTACAAAATGGGGGCCTTCATCAGGTTTATCATTTTTGAAGTTCATTCCAAATCGTCCAATATTTTCATCAAAGTTATTATTTTTACAATCAGTTGTTTCCATAATGTACATAGGCATAATAGAGATGTAGATTATTTTGACACCTTGGAAGAAAGAAAAATGTCTATTAAGGATACATATGAGTACTTTAATGTTGATGATTTTGTTTGGTGGGAGTCTTTTTTCAATAGTCAAAGTGACATAATTTCAATCTCAATAAATGAAGATACAATGTAGAGGACTCCATTTCATTGGCCAAAAAATATGCCAAATGAATCTAGAGAAACAAACATTGTTGAAGTTCAACAAGAATCTCAAGGTGATATTGAGTTTACACAAGAAGAGGAAAGAGAAATGTATATTTTTTCATGAAGGTCACGTGCACAACGTGAAGCCATGGAAGACCTTTACATGGGGTTCAATAAAATATATTAAGGAGGGTAGCATGATTGTAGTTTTAGTGACTGAAGATCCACATGGTTATCCATTCTGGATTGGAAAGGTTATAAAGATTGAGAAAGAAAATGATGATGTTATTGCAATTGAAGTGCATTGGTATGCAACAAGTACACACCTATTCAATGGTGTGTACAAGACATAGATGGTGGTTGAGAAACATGTTAATAGAAAGAGAAAAAGAAAGGGTCAAAATACAACTCATCGTTGCACTGACCTCTTAAAATTAAATGATGTTGACATACTTGTTTATGACTTCAATTTGAAAAAGAGAGGAACTCTTCGCTCCAATATGACATAGATTATCAAGAGGTTGTTGCCACAAAAAATAAATGCAATATGGGAGTCTAATGAACCTATTCATAGATCTAAAAGGAATTCAACATCTAAAATGTTGGGCATGCATGTAGACTCAGATGGTGCATTGATCGACAATAGAGAAGAGTATGGATCATCTACATCTTCATCCAATCATTCATCTGGAGACAATGTAAACTTTGATGGTATTTCAGAAACCATGAGACAATCTGAATAAGTGTATGAAACATTTTATTCATTTTTTATCCATATGATGCTTGTATGGTAACTAGAAATGAGCATTGTTCACTTGCATATGATCTTACATGAAGTTATGAATATTTTGTTATGCTTTATGAATGATATTTTTTTTTATTATGGATAATATAATAAAATTTCTTAGCTCATATGTTTTGAATATGAACAATATAACAATACTTTTAAAAAATTATTTATGTTTCATTCAATGTAACTTGTATTTATTTTTTTATTATTATAAGTAAACAAATTATTAAAGTGACGTTGAATTTTTAAAGTATATTGTGATATTTTAATGGCATTATGTATTACCTTGTGCTTTGCATGATAATACGATTTTAAAAATAAACATTTAAGGGTTGATTTTATGATTTTATTTACAGTAATGATGAGTTCTTTTACCACATTATGAAAATGTCTCATTTTCATACCCCGATTTTTAGAATGGGTGCTACCAGAAATAGCACTTTTCAATTTGATGGTTGATTTTGAGGTTTTGGTTTTAATGGTACCAAGTGATAAAAATACTATTTGAAATGATCTCAAATTTTTATGTTTTGAAAAGAAAAAGAAATTCAAAAACAATTTTTTTGAGGTGTTGATTTTAAGGTTTTTCTAAACTACTATTTGAGTTTTGAAGGCCATGTTTTAAAAAGGTTGTAATTTTGACCCCGTTTAAAAAAATGGTGCTACCAGTAGCACCACGTTTTGATTTGGGGGTTGATTTTGATGTTTTTTATGCAAAAATATGGGGTTTTGGGGTGAAAGTTCTCGTTTTGAGGTCACAGTCCTCATTAAGTCAGTAACTATGTTATGTGTGCATGCACACAAATACACACACATATATAAATCCATAGATAGGTGTGTGTGTGTGTGTGTGTGTGTGGGAAAAAATCATGAACTTTTATTTCAATGAGAAAAAATCTACATTCCTAACATGTGCATGGAACACTGTAACGTTCAAATCCATCAAAACTAGAGTCATATATCATACACAACTTAAAAATAGAAACTGAAAAGTCCATAGGCATAATTTCCCTTAAGTATAGTCTTCCATAATACTTAAAAAAAATACTTTGGAGCCAATAATTTCCCTTAAGTACACTCTTCCATAATAATACTTACAGTCTTCCATATCACTTGACAAGATCAACCATTGCATCATGCTAGTGCAACATCTACTATAGAAATAATGTTTTATTTTTGTCTTGAGAGAATTAGAGGCCAATGCTTCTTTGGTCCAAAGGAATGATGTGGATTATAATCCCTATGATTTCCATATGTATTGTCATCTCCAATTATTATGATTAGGAGATTGTTATTGTGGATTTGTTTCTCAAATCCTTTTCAGTTTCTTGTTCTTATGGGATAGTTGATATCCTTATGGGAATAGTTGATATATTTTCTCAACCTATATCTTGCATTGTCTTTAGATCCTAGTTTGTAGGATATAGAGATATTTTCTCCAACTTAGTTTGTTGAGGTTGTAAACCTATTTAAGCTTTTCATTTGATTAATAACAATTTAGTGTGAGTTTGTATAAGTTCTTTGTGTGTACATGAACTTAGATTGTGAGCGAGATTTCCCAAATCCCTCTCTTTTGAAATCCCACATCAAAAACCCTAAAATTTCACCTAAATAAGATCATGTTTGCTCTTGTTATGGCCAAAACAAGTTTTTGGCTCCATACATTTTTTTGTATAAAACCAGATCTTTGTCGACATGGTTCTCATATCAATATTTGAAGAACAATTATGCAGTATTCCATCTCTTGAAACCTTAGAAATATTCTCCTCTATACCATCTTTATAATAATTGTACTTGTTGAAGGGTCAAGTCAACTAGTCCACTGGGCCAAGCAATTGACTAAGTGAGGCGGTCAACCACTATAATATGTCAGTTGACTAGGCATTCGACCAAGTCGACCAATGGAATATGCCAGTCGAATAGGAAGTCGTGTTGGTCGACTATTGAGTTGGGTCAACCAAAGAAACATCTTATTTGGCTGCAAAGACAAGTCAACTAGGTAATCAATTCGATCAACCCTCAGGTCAGGTCAACCAAAGAAGCACATCAATCAACTGCAAAGAAAAGTTGATTAGGCAGTCGAGCTAGTTGAACGTCGAGTCGGGTCAACCAAATAAACACATCAATTGATTGCAAAGACAAGTTGACTAGGTAGTTGATCCAGTCGTTTATCAGGTTGGGTTGACCAAAGAAACACATCAGTCAACTGCAAAGAAAATTCAACGAGGAATTTGAACTGGTAGAAAAATGAAACATATCATTTGGCATGCCTGAATCAATTTTTTCCCATAGATTTCCCACATAAATTGGGATTGTTTGGTTCATTTTCACGCAATTTCACCTAAGAAATTTTCTCAAATAGCTTGTTGGCATACTCCAAAATATGTCTCTATGCTCTGTAATGAAATATGTATGCAATATGACAAGAAATCTCATGGAATTTATAGGTAACAACATAAAATTATAATAGCATGTTATATATTAACAATCATAGCATCTTTAACAATAAATTACATAGAATACCACAAGTAATAATCACAAAAAACATAACACATATCTTATGAATAAATGTCATAGGCTGGCTACATACTAAGGATGTTCCTCCTAACTATAGGATCTGTCGTTGTAGTTATCTTAGTAGCAAGCCACCCCCAGTTGGTGCTATGAGTCTACAAGGATAAATGACTCCTATGGCTAGCTAAACTTCCTCACACAGACCAATACCCAAAAGATAAGAATATACAGACTCCTACAATATTTTCCACCACCCCATTCTCTTCCCCAACCTGCACCACCCCAAGATGGAATCCATTTCTTTTCCATGTTGTCCCTTAAGAAATTATCACCTCGTTTAGGTCTCCAGTGCAGTTTGTATAGGAATCTCAACGATACGAGCTCCATAAAATCCAGTTATCTGTGAAGTATCAATCACAATAATCCCATGCTCATGCCTACAAGAAATTTCATATCAGATATATGTGACAAACATCCCTAGCCTTACATCATAGGAATGATAGTCTAATTTGGTATAGGTTAATGGTGAACTCACTGCATGACCAAAGAGTGAAAAGTGTTATAATAAATGTGTATGTAGAATGATCATTGAACTCCCCAAACCCAAGGAATGAATATGGATGTTTTGAACTTTCCACTTGGCACCCAAGGAAATCCAACTAGTTCCTTGGCACACATCCCCATAATAATGTTTCCTTTAGCATACTTTAAGGTAAACAAACTTGGTTTTACAACAAGATAATATATATCATATTTTTTCCCTTCCAAGCTACCTTACACCCCTTTGGACCCCTTACACCCCTCTCTCATATATATTTTAATTTAAAATAATACCAGTTTAGACTTTGGTCGACCACTATGATAATTTAGTTGATGAAAAATACCTTTGACTAGGAAATCAAGCCAGTTGACCAGATAGTCCATCCAATTGACTAGATAGTTGAGTCAATCGACCATCATGTTGGGTTGACCAATGGAATAATCCATTTCTCTCTCATGTATTGACTCCCCCCCAATGTTACCGTCCCTCTCATATCTCAACCAACGATGCATTTTTATTAATAACTTTGATATACAATATACATAGAATAGCCCTCGACCATACAATCCAACTCACCAACCTATATAAAATATATGTGCAATTACATTAAAATTCCTAAATATTATAAATGGGGTGTTACAAGGAACCCTAAATGAATATGAAGTTTTTACAACTTTGTCTTATTCTCATATTGACATTTCAATTGATTTGTGAGAATAAGATTCAATAAAAATTGATAAATTACAATTTATTATTCTCACTTACCTAAAAATTTCCAAATGATTTACGAAAATCATTCTCTCCAACTTGATGTTCACTTCCTTACTCTTACTTATTAATTTAGTACTTTTATTATTGAGCATTCCTTGTGTTCATATTTAGTAGGAAATTGTGTTTTTCTCGCACTTGTTATCTAGATGGGGGTATAGTTCATCACCCTCTTTTCTTCATCCTTTTTTGGGCATGGAATGTTGGCATGTTTACAAGAAGAGCATGCTTGTCATTTATGGCAAGAANGGTAATTTTATTACATATGCATATTTTACAAGAATATGGAAGAAACAATTCAACAATGTCCATATTCCTAAGAAGTCAAGGATGGGGATTTGTAGTATATGTGCTACTCTTAAATTAAGAAGAGATAAATATGAAGGGGCAGAAAGAGATATGCATTTACTATTTTTTTTTTAAATTGAATGGTTATCAACTATGAAAAAATACTATCAATATTTTCATTTTATGTCATGTGCATATTCCATAGTCAAATCACTTCAAGAATATCGGAATCAACAATCAATTGAAATAATTTTTTTTTACAAACATTGGAAGAAGTGTTATGATGCTCCAAACAAATATTTAGGTATGATAATTAATGACATGGAAGAAAAGAAAACACTTCTACCAAATTTTTTCCATACACCCAAAAATTTACAGGAAGAGAATTTCATTTAGTTTCACTTGGTTGGTTTTATGGTTTTCAATGGAAAAATTTGTCCAAGGGTTTACTTCACAGCTCCAAATATTCATAATGATGCAAATATGACCATCACCATAATTCATCATGTGCTCACTCACTGGTTTGGAACTCTCCCTCAATTTCTCTATCTATAGTTGTACAACACTAGTCGTGAAAATAAAAATCAATTGTGTTTGGATATCTAATCTTGCTTGTTGAAATGAGAATATTTCAAAACATGAAAGTTGGTTTTCTTCTTGTTGGACAAATTCATGATCATATTGATCAAATGTTCAGTCATTTTTCAGTAACATTGAAGAGGAAAAATGTTGGAAGTCTACCATCATTGATTGAATGTATTAAGAAAACATATATTCCAGAACCTATTTTTCATATATTAGAAGAAATTGTTGACATGAAATTTTTTATTTAGGGATCGCATTGTGAAGAAAAATGTATAGAGCAACTTAATGACATTAGCTTCCAACATCAATTTTGTTTCAAAAAAGTTGATGGGAAAACACTTATATGGGGAAAGCAATATTCAATTACTACAAAATGGGGGCCTTCATCAGGTTTATCATTTTTGAAGTTCATTCCAAATCGTCCAATATTTTCATCAAAGTTATTATTTTTACAATCAGTTGTTTCCATAATGTACATAGGCATAATAGAGATGTAGATTATTTTGACACCTTGGAAGAAAGAAAAATGTCTATTAAGGATACATATGAGTACTTTAATGTTGATGATTTTGTTTGGTGGGAGTCTTTTTTCAATAGTCAAAGTGACATAATTTCAATCTCAATAAATGAAGATACAATGTAGAGGACTCCATTTCATTGGCCAAAAAATATGCCAAATGAATCTAGAGAAACAAACATTGTTGAAGTTCAACAAGAATCTCAAGGTGATATTGAGTTTACACAAGAAGAGGAAAGAGAAATGTATATTTTTTCATGAAGGTCACGTGCACAACGTGAAGCCATGGAAGACCTTTACATGGGGTTCAATAAAATATATTAAGGAGGGTAGCATGATTGTAGTTTTAGTGACTGAAGATCCACATGGTTATCCATTCTGGATTGGAAAGGTTATAAAGATTGAGAAAGAAAATGATGATGTTATTGCAATTGAAGTGCATTGGTATGCAACAAGTACACACCTATTCAATGGTGTGTACAAGACATAGATGGTGGTTGAGAAACATGTTAATAGAAAGAGAAAAAGAAAGGGTCAAAATACAACTCATCGTTGCACTGACCTCTTAAAATTAAATGATGTTGACATACTTGTTTATGACTTCAATTTGAAAAAGAGAGGAACTCTTCGCTCCAATATGACATAGATTATCAAGAGGTTGTTGCCACAAAAAATAAATGCAATATGGGAGTCTAATGAACCTATTCATAGATCTAAAAGGAATTCAACATCTAAAATGTTGGGCATGCATGTAGACTCAGATGGTGCATTGATCGACAATAGAGAAGAGTATGGATCATCTACATCTTCATCCAATCATTCATCTGGAGACAATGTAAACTTTGATGGTATTTCAGAAACCATGAGACAATCTGAATAAGTGTATGAAACATTTTATTCATTTTTTATCCATATGATGCTTGTATGGTAACTAGAAATGAGCATTGTTCACTTGCATATGATCTTACATGAAGTTATGAATATTTTGTTATGCTTTATGAATGATATTTTTTTTTATTATGGATAATATAATAAAATTTCTTAGCTCATATGTTTTGAATATGAACAATATAACAATACTTTTAAAAAATTATTTATGTTTCATTCAATGTAACTTGTATTTATTTTTTTATTATTATAAGTAAACAAATTATTAAAGTGACGTTGAATTTTTAAAGTATATTGTGATATTTTAATGGCATTATGTATTACCTTGTGCTTTGCATGATAATACGATTTTAAAAATAAACATTTAAGGGTTGATTTTATGATTTTATTTACAGTAATGATGAGTTCTTTTACCACATTATGAAAATGTCTCATTTTCATACCCCGATTTTTAGAATGGGTGCTACCAGAAATAGCACTTTTCAATTTGATGGTTGATTTTGAGGTTTTGGTTTTAATGGTACCAAGTGATAAAAATACTATTTGAAATGATCTCAAATTTTTATGTTTTGAAAAGAAAAAGAAATTCAAAAACAATTTTTTTGAGGTGTTGATTTTAAGGTTTTTCTAAACTACTATTTGAGTTTTGAAGGCCATGTTTTAAAAAGGTTGTAATTTTGACCCCGTTTAAAAAAATGGTGCTACCAGTAGCACCACGTTTTGATTTGGGGGTTGATTTTGATGTTTTTTATGCAAAAATATGGGGTTTTGGGGTGAAAGTTCTCGTTTTGAGGTCACAGTCCTCATTAAGTCAGTAACTATGTTATGTGTGCATGCACACAAATACACACACATATATAAATCCATAGATAGGTGTGTGTGTGTGTGTGTGTGTGTGGGAAAAAATCATGAACTTTTATTTCAATGAGAAAAAATCTACATTCCTAACATGTGCATGGAACACTGTAACGTTCAAATCCATCAAAACTAGAGTCATATATCATACACAACTTAAAAATAGAAACTGAAAAGTCCATAGGCATAATTTCCCTTAAGTATAGTCTTCCATAATACTTAAAAAAAATACTTTGGAGCCAATAATTTCCCTTAAGTACACTCTTCCATAATAATACTTACAGTCTTCCATATCACTTGACAAGATCAACCATTGCATCATGCTAGTGCAACATCTACTATAGAAATAATGTTTTATTTTTGTCTTGAGAGAATTAGAGGCCAATGCTTCTTTGGTCCAAAGGAATGATGTGGATTATAATCCCTATGATTTCCATATGTATTGTCATCTCCAATTATTATGATTAGGAGATTGTTATTGTGGATTTGTTTCTCAAATCCTTTTCAGTTTCTTGTTCTTATGGGCTAGTTGATATCCTTATGGGAATAGTTGATATATTTTCTCAACCTATATCTTGCATTGTCTTTAGATCCTAGTTTGTAGGATATAGAGATATTTTATCCAACTTAGTTTGTTGAGGTTGTAAACCTATTTAACCTTTTCATTTGATTACTAACAATTTAGTGTGAGTTTGTATAAGTTCTTTGTGTGTACATGAACTTAGATTGTGAGCGCGATTTCCCAAATCCCTCTCTTTTGAAATCCCACATCAAAAACCCTAAAATTTCACCTAAATAAGATCATGTTTGATCTTGTTATGGCCAAAACAAGTTTTTGGCTCCATACGTTTTTTTGTATAAAACCAGATCTTTGTCGACATGGTTCTCATATCAATATTTGAAGAACAATTATGCAGTATTCCATCTCTTGAAACCTTAGAAATATTCTCCTCTAGACCATCTTTATAATAATTGTACTTGTTGAAGGGTTGAGTCAACTAGTCCACTGGGCCAGGCAATTGACTAAGTGAGGCGGTCAACCACTATAATATGTCAGTTGACTAGGCATTCGACCAAGTCGACCAATGGAATATGCCAGTCGAATAGGCAGTCGCGTTGGTCAACTATTGAGTTGGGTCAACCAAAGAAACATCTCATTTGGCTGCAAAGACAAGTCAACTAGGTAATCAATTCGATCAACCCTCAGGTCAGGTCAACCAAAGAAGCACATCAATCAACTGCAAAGAAAAGTTGATTAGGCAGTCGAGCTATTTGAACGTCGAGTTGGTTCAACCAAATAAACACATCAATTGATTGCAAAGACAAGTTGACTAGGTAGTTGATCCAGTCGTTTATCAGGTTGGGTTGACCAAAGAAACACATTAGTCAACTGCAAAGAAAATTCAATGAGGAATTTGAACTGGTAGAAAAATGAAAAATATCATTTGGCATGCCTGAATCAATTTTTTCCCATAGATTTCCCACATAAATTGGGATTGTTTGGTTCATTTTCACGCAATTTCACCTAAGAAATTTTATCAAATAGCTTGTTGGTATACTCCAAAATATGTCTCTATGCTTTGTAATGAAATATGTATGCAATATGAAAGAAATCTCATGGAATTTATAGGTAACAACATAAAATTATAATAGCATGTTATATATTAACAATCATAGAATCTTTAACAATAAATTACATAGAATACCACAAGTAATAATCACAAAAAACATAACACATATCTTATGAATAAATGTCATAGGCTGGCTACGTACTAAGGATGTTCCTCCTAACTATAGGATCTGTTGTTGTAGTTATCTTAGTAGCAAGACACCCCCTGAGTTGGTGCTATGAGTCTACAAGGATAAATGACTCCTATGGCTAGCTAAACTTCCTCACACAGACCAATACCCAAAAGATAAGAATATACAGACTCCTACAATATTTTCCACCACCCCATTCTCTTCCCCAACCTGCACCACCCCAAGATGGAATCCATTTCTTTTCCATGTTGTCCCTTAAGAAATTATCACCTCGTTTAGGTCTCCAGTGCAGTTTGTATAGGAATCTCAACGATACGAGCTCCATAAAATCCAGTTATCTGTGAAGTATCAATCACAATAATCCCATGCTCATGCCTACAAGAAATTTCATATCAGATATATGTGACAAACATCCCTAGCCTTACATCATAGGAATGATAGTCTAATTTGGTATAGGTTAATGGTGAACTCACTGCATGACCAAAGAGTGAAAAGTGTTATAATAAATGTGTATGTAGAATGATCATTGAACTCCCCAAACCCAAGGAATGAATATGGATGTTTTGAACTTTCCACTTGGCACCCAAGGAAATCCAACTAGTTCCTTGGCACACATCCCCATAATAATGTTTCCTTTAGCATACTTTAAGGTAAACAAACTTGGTTTTACAACAAGATAATATATATCATATTTTTTCCCTTCCAAGCTACCTTACACCCCTTTGGACCCCTTACACCCCTCTCTCATATATATTTTAATTTAAAATAATACCAGTTTAGACTTTGGTCGACCACTATGATAATTTAGTTGATGAAAAATACCTTTGACTAGGAAATCAAGCCAGTTGACCAGATAGTCCATCCAATTGACTAGATAGTTGAGTCAATCGACCATCATGTTGGGTTGACCAATGGAATAATCCATTTCTCTCTCATGTATTGACTCCCCCCCAATGTTACCGTCCCTCTCATATCTCAACCAACGATGCATTTTTATTAATAACTTTGATATACAATATACATAGAATAGCCCTCGACCATACAATCCAACTCACCAACCTATATAAAATATATGTGCAATTACATTAAAATTCCTAAATATTATAAATGGGGTGTTACAAGGAACCCTAAATGAATATGAAGTTTTTACAACTTTGTCTTATTCTCATATTGACATTTCAATTGATTTGTGAGAATAAGATTCAATAAAAATTGATAAATTACAATTTATTATTCTCACTTACCTAAAAATTTCCAAATGATTTACGAAAATCATTCTCTCCAACTTGATGTTCACTTCCTTACTCTTACTTATTAATTTAGTACTTTTATTATTGAGCATTCCTTGTGTTCATATTTAGTAGGAAATTGTGTTTTTCTCGCACTTGTTATCTAGATGGGGGTATAGTTCATCACCCTCTTTTCTTCATCCTTTTTTGGGCATGGAATGTTGGCATGTTTACAAGAAGAGCATGCTTGTCATTTATGGCAAGAA
>JZKD02S0282670.1:5279-20320 GCA_000966675.3 Picea glauca | reverse complement strand
TTCGGAAAAGTGCTTAGAAGATGACGATACATCAATGTTTAAGTCATGTGAATAACAATCAACAGAAAATATATAATTGTTCATGAAATCATCAGTTATCATATGATACACTTGGATTTCAAACTGATTATAGATTTTCGGCTCATATTTGTTTTTAAGGCATTCTGCAAATATTGAAAAATCTGATTCACAATTTGAAATAAATTTACCTGCTTGATGTTGTTCCAAAACTGCCTCATAGTCATAACCTTCCTGCTTAAAATCTGAATTATGTTTCCATTCTTGTTGTTGTCTTAGATCTGCTTCATACTCACTGTCTTTTTGTTGCAACTTTGGAGTATAATCACAGTCCTCTTGATGCTCATCCTGTGCATGCAGATCTTCAAAATATGCTTGCTCTCAAATCTTATTGCTAGCCCAGATGTTCTCCTCCACCTCTTGAGCGTCTTCAAACAAGTTCCTTAATGATGAAGACTTCCTTTCTAGTAGGAGAAGGACAAGTTCATTATGCTGAGCCATAAGATAGTATACCATGGCAACAATCTTAGTAGGTTGAATTTCCAATGGGATGTCATAATATGTCCTATAGAACCTTCTGTTGAAAACAGTCAAAGATTCTTCCTTCTCTCTCTTCAAAGTACAAAAATCGTCAAGGTACTGATCAAGACATTTATTCTCACCCCAATGTTTTGAAAAAACATAATAGAAATCAGTCCATGAACCTATTGAACCAGGTTCCAAAAGTCTAAACCATAAAGAAGCCTCTCTAGTTAGATATTTAGAAAATAATCTCATAACAATATCTTCATGAACAATTTCCAGATTATCAATAAAATTTTCAAAAGCCTCCAAATGTTTTTTAGCTGAAACATGAATCTCTTCAGTAAAATGAGGAAGGTACTCAACAAAATATGGAGGATAAGGATGAAGATGAGCTGGTATCTTGAGAGGTTTAAACACCCTTTGTCTAATCTTAGACTGAAATTCTGTGGGCTGAAAACAAGGTTTAACGAGCTGATGACAAGGTTCAGGAGAAATAGGTGAAAGTAATGAAATTTGAGATGATTTAGATTCAAATTCATCATTCTCATGGTTATAAGGCTGATTAGTTTCAAGAGAGATTTGTATGCAAAGCTCATCTTTATGGACAGGCTGAGGGAAAAAAATAGGATCAACATCAACAACATAAGGAGGCTGCAAGCTTTCCTCTTCTAAATATGGACTTATAAAAGATGGTTGATAATCTTCAGAGTATACAAAACAAAGGATAATTCTTTTAACATGTGAAGGGAAAAGTATAAAGGAGCTAATAAAGAATAACAATAGTTCGTACAGTAAACTGATGAAATGGTACCTGGATTTTGAATTCAACCTCTTCATCTTCTATCATTTATATCCTCCCCAGTGGAGTCTTGAACGTGGAGTCACCAGGAAAATGATTACATTCGATTCTAATGTCTATCTCTTGTTTTCCATCAAGAAACAGATCTATGTCATTCTCCCAGGGAAACTCTGCTTTAACTTTCGTATCCCCGGCAACGACGCCAATTTGTTATCACTCCAGAACACTCTCCTAGGCTGTATATCGAAGATGCCTGGTAACTTAATCTTTTTGTAACTATTTTTTGAATAATTAACTCAATTATGGGTAAGGGGTTGGATCATGATGAATATCTAACTAACTGGACTATGTGTTCAAGACTGTCTAGGTATATCAAACAACACAAGGCCTTCAAGAGATGAAATTAGACAAAATAATATATCAAGTAGAAAAACACTAATCACTTAAACTAGATCACACATTATATAAAACAATAAGTATGATGGGTCTAAGAAACTAGTATAATCACCTATGATCCTTTGCCTAACAATCAGATGGTGAGATGACACTCACCTATGGATTATATAAGCATAGACAGAGAATTGCATTCACTCATAAGCATGAAAATAGAGAAGGAAGAGAAGGTTTGATAACACCAATGAAAGAAGCTCATAAGCCTGGCTATATTAGAAAGGGTCTCTATTACAATAGTAGTGTAGCTGAACTCAAAGTCAAACCCCCCAGTTCCTCTTCTATTTTCATCTTTATAGCTTTTACAATGCATTATCTAGATCCTAAAAGAATGGATCTGATTTACTAAAAACAAAAAGTCAAACTATATTTTCAAGAAATAAGGAAAGATCCTCAAAATGAGGTCAATCCCACATATGATGGTCTTTAGAGGTAGTAGAGTCCTGATGCAGTGCAGATTAGCCTCCCAAGGCTAYTTGATGACTCTTCCAAAAGATAGAATTCGAATTTGTTGAGTTGAGCAAAAACCCTATATTTTTGCCTTTGAAAAATGTACCAAACTTGATTAAAACACCTCTTCTTTGCCTTATCCATCAAAGTAACCATTGGCTCTGACTTGATAATTCACCACCTGTCTATTCTAAGAGGTTTCATCTCATTCTGATTTGAAAATTCCTGATCTGGGTGAAATTTCAAGTATTCTGGTCATTACAAGCTTTCGGTGGTTAAGAGGGTCAAATTTAAGCCTCTTAACCATCGAAATCCTGTAGCTTTCAAAAACAGATCTACGGCAAATATATTTGCTTGAGAATCACAACAGCTTGGATTTTGTTCGATTTAGATGACAAATGGCTCCATAATCAGTAATTAAACTCGAATTTCACTTGGCAACCCTTAAAAATCATGGGATTATGATATTTTGAGTGTGAGTTGGCATGAGGAAATCATGGGATGATGATAAAAAAAACAATGATTTCCGGATCAAATTGATTATTAATAAATCCAACTGCAATTCGAATTTGAAACAGAAATCAAATGAAATCACCATGATTATTTGTCTTCGTGGCTGAAAATAATAAAGACCCATGTGGAAAATCAATTTTGTTATCCCAAATCATATATGAATTTATGTGCCTCGCCAAGCTTTGATGAAAAATTGATAGATGGAGATTCAGAGGACAATCTAGAATCAAAACTTCTAGAACTTCTTCTACAGGCTTGACATTCAAATATAATTTACCTTGAACAATTAAACCTTCACAAGAATTTGTTCCATGTGAAGAACTCTCCATTTGATGAAATTTTTGTCAAGAATCATGCTGCTAACTCCTTGTATAACTAACTGTATAGCCTGATCACTTAATTCCCCAAGAGGAAAGCATCTTGAACTGTTAAGGAGAAATACATAAGCACAATAAACAAAAGCTTGGGCAATCTGTAAAAAACATTGATCTTGCGGGAAAATTTTGACCACCTTCCCAAGCTCTAAATCTAGATCTGATTGCACCATTAGAAATATTATTATTTGTAGATGTCAATCGACCATTTGAACGTGCAAAATGGACATTCCAAGGCTGAGAAAAACGATTTTTCCCAAAAGCTATTTTTTATGGAAATTTAATACTTTCGGTGGTTAACTAGCCCCGGAATTTAGCCTGTTAACTATCGAAAGATCTGCTTTCAGTGGTTAATGAGCACTTTTCAGGCCTGCCTAAACCACAAAAACTTGATATTCTTTCTTTTTCTTGAGAAGACCAAATCCAGTGCTTGTTCCAAGTTTATTTTTAGAAAGTAGACCATCTAACACACCTAAATAAATTTAGAAACAAATTTTTGGACCTCTTCCTATCACCTAAAATTTGACAAAATGACAGTGCTATTTTAGGAGATAATAGTATGTACTCTAGATACTTGATGTTGGGCATACATTTTTTATGTATGGTCTATGTGAGTATATCTAGTTGATGATGATGATGTATCAATATTAGTGTTAGTGGTAGATACAGTGACAATGACAGTGACAGATACACTGACAATGAAAGTAACAAATACAAAAATAGTTTGTTTATCAGTATCAGTGGTAGTGATAGGTTGAGTCTACATTTATATTTCAGAGAGGAAGTACGAGGCAAGGAAAGGGGTTCGTATCCTTCTATCGATTGGAGCCAGAGAACCTAAGGGGTTGGAGCCTCCTTCTAGTTGGTGCTAGAGAATTTTTAAGTTGGTTCTTCCTATGAATGTAATTTTCATTATAAGAAAGAATTATGTGGTTTTCTCCCATTTGGGTTTCCATGTAAATTCTAGTGTGCTATGTATCTATGGTTATTTGTTATGCATTGTTGATTGATATTTCTCATGATATATTGATGATATAATGTTGATTAAGTTAATGATTACATGTTCTCTTTAAAAGTGGTAAAATATTTCATAATAATGACTCACCCCCCCCCCCTCATTATTCCAACAATTGGTATCAGAGCAGGTCGTTCACAAAATACTCTAATCACTAGAAGGTAGAACATTGAGTGCATCAAGAATGGAACACTGTTGTTTGATGGAAAGAACTATGAATTATGGAGTATAAGAATGAAAATCTGTCTACAATCACAAGGATTTGATGTCTAGTAAGAAGTAGTAAATGGATACATGACACCTGCCACTCCCCCAACACATAAAGATGGAAAGAAACTTGAAGTAAACAATTCAAATTCTACTAATGCTATTCTGGGTGGTCTTGTTAGATCATTGTGTGTCAAGGTTATGCAAAGTGATTTTGCAAAGGATATTTTGGACAAACTTCAAAATGTTTACGTATGAGATGCCAAAGTCAAGGGGGCCAAGATTCAAACTTACAGAGGTCAATTTTAACAACTAAAAATGAAGGAGCATAAAGATATTGCATCCCACTTTTTGTGAGTTGATGAAATAGTGAATGTTATTAAAGGTTTGGGAGAAGAAGTTAAAGAACTAGTCATTGTTCAAAAGGTACTAATGTCTCTTCTAGTGACGTTTGATCCTAATATTTATTCCCTAGAAGAAAGAGCATATATTTCCACGCTAAGCATGGACGAGTTACATGGGATACTCACAACTTATGAAATGAGAACTAAATAGGAGGCTCCATCCAAAAAGGAAGTAGCCTTCAAAGCATCAAAGAATACAAGGAAGGATAAGAAAAATTCAAAGCCAAGTTGCAGTTGCAGTGATGATTCAGATGAATATGAATAAATAACCAACTTTGTAAGGAAGTTGAAGAAAGGAAACGGGAAGTACACAGGTATGCTTCCCTTAATATGCTTTAATTGTGGTAAAATTGGTCATTTTGCTTCTAACTTTCCTTACGCTAAGAATTCAGATAATGATGAAGAAGAGTCTCCCAAGAAAGAAAATAAATACAAAAAGGGAGACATGAGAAGAAATAAAAAGAAATTCTTCAAGAAAAGTCTCTACTCAAAGGAGGATAGTTCCTCATTATATGAGGATGGTGATATTGACAATGATTTAGAAAATGTACTCTTTATGGATTTTGAAAATGATGAAGAGGACTATGAAGAATAAGGTGAGGTAGATCTTGAAGAAAAACTAATCATCTCCTTAAGTGAACTAAATAAAGAGAGGAAGAAAAACAAATCACTCAAGGGAGAATTTCTCAAGATAAAAGAAATTTCTCAAAATCCTAACTCTTAAGAAGATCAACAGATGATTATGAACCTAAAATTCCAAGTCAAATAAGCCAGAAGGATTGAAGAAATACTCAAAATCCAACTAGAAGAAAAAGAGAAAGAGAAGGAAAGCTTGGAAACAGAAATAATTTCACTAAGGAAAGAACTTCAAAAAAGAGACATGCAACAGAAAATCACCAAAATACTAGATGATATCGTCAATGTTGAACGACCATATCATTAGAGGTATGGAATATGATACAATCAAATAGATAAGGGTTCGAGCTCTATGACTGCAGAAGAGGAAGTAGAAAAAAAGACTTATGTAGAATTCACCAGAGGATACACCAAGAAAGAAGAATGCAATATTTCAAATGAGAACACTCTGGAAATTGAAAAGAACTAAAGAAGAAAAATAGAGAAGAATGACACCACCTAGAAGATTCAAAATTTAGAGTCAACTTCTAGCCATGGAAAGAAATAAAAAAGAAAACTACAAAAGAACAACACCATTCAGAACATCTCTCAGGTATCAAACTATTTTTATTGGTTTATGTTATTCTTGTAACAATTTTGGGCACAAAGCTATAAATTTCAAAGCTTGTGCTAAGAACAAAGACAACTATGAAGGTCACTCTAGAATTAATCATCTCATAAAGCCTCATGATGTGTTTAATAGAAACTATAATAGTTTTGGCTCATTAAATGATGAAGTAGAAAGTTATAAGTCAAAATATTTTGGACACATGGCCAAAGATTGCATATTGAAAGTTTCCCTTAAGGAACCAAAGAATTATTTCAACAGTCATGCAAAAGGACCATCAATAATTTGGATAAGGAAGTAGGATAAACCAAATGTGGAAGAATGTTCCATTTCCCTAAAATCCCAAAGAAGAAGAAGTGATTGGTACGTTGATAGTGGTTGATCAAAACATATTACAGGTGATAAGAACATATTTATAACTCTGAAGAAAGAAAGATATGGATCATGTTTGGAAATGAAAACTCAACCAAAATTATAGGGAAAGGCACAATCATGCTTGGAAGTAAGGATGCCAAGGCATAAAATGTCCTACTTGTCATAAAAATGAAGCATAATTTGCTAAGTGTGAGTCAAATGTGTGATGAGGGACATAGACTTATATTTGACTCATAGAAGTGTGAGATAAGGAAAGAAGGATTAGGAAAATTGGTGCCTACATTAGTAAGGACTCTAGACAACATATACATATTAAATGAGATTGAAAAGGAAAGATGTTGCTTGGGAAGGGAAAATGAAAGTTGGCTTTGGCACAAAAGAATGGGGCACATGAACTTTGACAATCTGGTCAAGATTAGAAAGAAGGAAGAAGTAAGAGAAATTCCTGAAATTTCAAAACAAGTCAATACTATGTGAAAGAATTTTCTACATGGAAAACAAACAAGAACATAATTCATATCAAAGGAATACTATACAAAAAATCCAATGGAAATTGTGCACACTTATCCATGTGCACCAATGAGAACAAAAGGACTAAATGGTGAACATTACTGCATACTACTTATTGATGATTATACAAGAATGATTGTAGTTTTTTTTCTCAAGAAGAAATCAAAGGCATTCAAAATATTCAAAATATTCATGGATATGGTTGAAAACAAAATGTTTTTGAGAGTTAAGTTCTTAATATCAGACAATGGAGGTGAATTCATATCAAAATAATTCATGGAATTATGTAACAAGCATGGAATAAAAAAGTAATTCTCAGTAGCTAGGAAACCTTAGCAAAACAAAGTCGTTGAAAGGAAGAAAAAAACTATAATAGATATGGCCAGAACCAGGTTGAAGGATTCCAAGTTGAGTAATATATTTTGGGTACAAGCAATGCGCACAATCATTCATATATTGAATAGAGGAATGCTCAGAAATAATAGTGACAAAACTCCATAAGAGTCATGGAAGGGAAGACCAGAAAATGTCAAACATTTTAGAGTATTTGGAAGAAAGTGCTACATAAAAAGAGAAGATGACAGAGTTGGAAAATTTGATTCTCGAGTTGACAAAGGCATACTGGTTGGATACTCAAGAAAAAGAAATTCATACAAGTGTTACAATATGAGACTCAACAAGATAGTGGAAATCATAAATGTAAATATCAATGAAGCAAATGTGCAAAAGATCAAATAAGAAAGAAAAAATACTAAAGAGTAGGAAGTAGAAGAAGAACCAAAAGAAGAAGATCTAGAAGAAGAAGAAGAAGAAGAGTAGCAATAGCCAAAAGAAGAACAAGACAAAAATGATCAGCACAACTTTATGATTCCCTCCATATCATCTAACCTCTGAGTTCGGAAGAATCATCCATGAGAACAAATTATTGGAGATAAAAATGCAGGATTAGAAACCAGAGGAAGAAAACATATATGTACACCAGAACAAAGACACCTAACACTATTATCCATAATAGAACCCAACATCTTTGAGGAATCCAACAATTATGAACATTGAATCAAGGCCATGGAAGAAGAACTACATTAGATAGAGAAAAATGAAACATGGGAACTGGTTCCAAAACCGAAAGAGAAAAATGTGATTGGTACAAAATGGGTGTTCAGAAACAAACTAAACAGAGATGGACAAGTAACCAGGAACAAGGCAAGGTTAGTGTGGAAAGGATATGATCAAATTGAAGGAGTAGATTTTGAAGAAACCTTTTCACATGTTGCCAGAATGGAAGCAATCATAATGATCTTGGCCTATGCATGTTCCAAGAGAATCAAAGTATATCCTATGGATGTAAAACCAATATTTCTAAATGGTGAACTAGAAGAAGAAGTCTACATTGAACAACCAGAAGGGTTTCTAATGTCAGAAAGAGAATATTACATCTATATATTGAAGAAATCTCTGTATGGACATGCAAAATGAGTTTCAAATGTCACTACTTGGTGAATTGACATTCTTTTTGGGACTTCAGATATCTCAGCAGAATGAAGGCATTTTCATTTCCCAAAGTAAGTACATCAAAGAAATCTTGAAGAAGTTCGGAATGGAATATTTCAAACCAATAAGTAATCTTATGGTGATGAGTTGCAAGTTGAGCAAGGATGATGAATCTAACAAATAATATCAGAGACTCTATATATCAATGATTGGCATTCCACTCTATGTGACAGTCTCAAGACCAAATGTAATTGAAGAAGTTGGATAGTTTGCAAGATTTCAAGCAACACCAAAGGAAACTCATGTTCTAGTAGTAAAGAGAAACTTCAAATATATTAAAGGAACAAAAGAGTTTGGATTATGGTATTCAAAAGGGAATGAGCTGACTATGGTTTCCTATGTAGATGTAGATTGGGCATGAAAAATTGATGATCGAAGAAGTACTAGAAAAGAAACATTTATTTGGGTGATTGTCTAGTATCTTGGTTAAGGAAGAAGCATTCTTCAGTACCACTATATATAGCAGAAGCATAATATATTGCAAAAACAACATGTTGTACTCAGGTTCTCATGATGAAGCAAACCCTTCAAGATATACAAGTGAAGTATGATGAGCCTATTTCAGTATTCTATGATAATACCAGTGTTATAACTATCTAAAAGAATCCAGTGATGCATTCCAAGACCAAACATATTTTGATCAAGTTTCACTTTCTGCGGGAACAAGTTACAAAAAATAATATCAAGTTAGAGTATATTGAGACAAAGGAATAATTTGCAAATATATTCACTAAACCTCTCCCAAGAGAGACATTTGAGTATCTTCGACAAAAAGTTGGAATAATTTCTCCTCCATAGTGAGATACACATATTTTCATGAAGATAAATAATTTGTGCAAAGAATATTGTTGATATCATATCAGTCAGTAAAGGAACTTAATATGAATGCTTTTTAAATATGTTAGTAATTTACATCATCAAGAAGCACCAATACACAAAATGCACATGAAGAGAGAAATTTTAGAAGCTTATTTTCAAAAGAATGTATATTGTCAGGGGGAGTTACCCTATGCCATTAATGTCAAAGCGGGAGAAATAAAAGAAGCATGCAGACAGGGGGAGCATTGGTTATAGGGGGAGCATGAGTGTTTCCATCAATTCCAAAGGGGGAGATTGTTGGAAAATTTATTGTCATTTACGTCAACTTTAGAAGAAGTATAGAAGTCTCTAGAAGTAATGGGTATAATTAAAGAAGTCTCCAAAGTGTTCCCCTTATGGCATAGCTTTAAGCATGGCCCTCACTAGATGATTCTTTGAAGAAGTTTACAAGAAACCAAGAGGTGTGGTCATGAGGCCCGAATTTGACTGAGCAAAATGAGGTTGAAGAACATTACAAGTACATGCAAAAACCTCATAAATGGATAGTCTTCGTCATGTCATTTCCAATGGTAGGTGGTACGCCATGTGGTTCCTCACGATTGAGGAGTTATTCCCTATTGAAGTTGAAAGCCCTGAAGAATGGTTGAGAATCCCCTAAACGGTTGCAACAAGAAGTTACAAGTCATGAATTAAAGGGTAAAACAATTATAACAAGAAAGAACCGGTCGGCCCTAAAGTTAAGGAAAGAAGTCATTTGGAAAAAGTATAAATACACCTCAAGAAGCCTCTCATTTGTATATACACAAGTTCATTGAATATTTATCTCTCAAGTGATATTTTCATAGTGAATCTGAGGAAGTGAGGTATGTGGAAGTCTTAGAGTTGCAAAAGTGAAGGGTTTCTGAAAACCCTAATTTAGTTGTCCCCCACAAGTCATGCTACAGGTGTCCCATGAGGCACCCCTACTGGTTTTATGACACTCGTTTTGTGAGGCACCCCCATGGGTTGTACGACACTGGTCTCGAGAGGCCCCGACAAACGAATGGTCTCTGTCCAGTGAGGGTAAGGAAAATTTGTGGAAGATGTTATCTTTTGTTTGTTGAAGTTGATATGCACCAGGTTTATCTACATGTCTGAGATGATTCAGGTTTTCTACATGATTAAAGGTTTATCTTATGTGTATTTGATTCTTGTATAATGGATGGTTTGGTACATGCTTGAGCCATGTCTTGGAGGGTTATTGGTACATGGTTGCATATGGTTGAGGTTCATGTCTTGGTGATATTGATACATTCTTGAGACATATCCTTGGTACTTGGTTTATGGTTTTTATGGTTCATTGTTAGAGGCACACCTTTATGATATTGAAATATGTATAGGCACATCTATTGCTATTTGGTTGAGGCACATCTCTTGGTACTTGGTTGAGGCACATCATTGAGGTTATGGTAATTGCTTTTGGCATATCTTGTGGTACATGTTTTATGACATGATTGAGACATATCATGAGTGATATGGTATATGGTTGAGGTACATATTTTGGAATATGGTATGTACTTTGGATACTTGATGTTGTGAATACATTTTTGATGTATGGTCTATGTGAGTGGCTCTAGTTGATGATGATGATGTATCAATATCAGTGACAGTGACATATACAGTGATAGTGACAGTGACAGCGACAATGACATATACATTGACAATGGTAGTAACTAATACAATGACAATTTTATTATTAGTATTAGTGGTAGTGACAAGTTGAGTCAACTTTTATATTTCATAGAGGCAAGATGGGGCAAGGAAATTTGGTTGTAGCCTCCTTCTGGTTGGAGCCAGAGAACCTAGGGGGTTGGAGCCTCCTTCCAGTTGTAGCTAGAGAATTTAGGGAGTTGTAGCTTCCTTCAGGTTAGAGCTTGTAAATAAGGGGTTAGAGCCTCCTTCTAGTTGGTGCTAGAGAATTTGGAAGTTGGTGTTTCCTATTAATGTAATTTTGATATATATAAGAAATCATTATGTGGTTTTCTCCCATTTGGGTTTCCACGTAGATACTAGTGTACTGTGTATATTTGGTTATTTGTTATGCATTATTGATTGATACTTCTCATGATATATTGATAATATATTGATGATAAATTTAATGATTATATGTTCTGATTAAAAGTGGTAAAATATTGCATAATGCTGATTCACCCCCCTCTTAGTATTCCAACACACACAACCAGTCTCACAAGAAAAAAATGTCAATATACCCAAACATATTAACTGCATCATTTGTCTGAGATATACAATGAATTATTTTCCCTCTCAAATTTAGTTTGAACCACAAAATAGATTATCCTCCTTCAACACAATTTTAATGGTAATACTTGGCATCTAAACGAAATCCCCAAGCAATATCCATATTAAATTAAAAACATTACAAATTCTTGGAAAGCCCACAATTGATGATGATCATGAAAACTTGAAAATGGTGCCATGAGTAGATAACCCACATCCACATCAGGAACATTCTCCCTTGCACATTATATTGGCTTTGATTGGGGACTAGATTTATATTTTCTCTTATAATTATATTATGTGAATTTTTTTATATTAAATAATTAACTTAAAATTACAAAATTATAATCACGTTATTTTATAGGTGGAACTTATGATATTATATAAACTTGAAACAAGGGTACTTGGTATAATATCCTCATGCAAATACCAATTAAACTCATGTTATTAATGCCTTGAACCAATGACTTTTAAATAGGTATATCAACATACATGCATGGGGTTAACTACACCCTAAACAATTATTCCTTTAATAAGGCTTGACTAGACACAGGCCTACACCCTAAAAACTTAACTAAGAAAGGTTATAATCATTAACTAAGAAAGGTTATACTCGTGGAACCCCACTAGGAACCCAAGGTTACTTTTGTAAACATACTTATTCTAATTATCCCACCCAAACCCTTAACCCAAGGGGTGACTCTTCCAACCTAGTCAGTTGGAACCAAAGGATTACTCTTCCCCTCCACTTTAAATAAATTTAAGATTTAAATAATTGTGAACTTCATTTCATATTTATAAAACAAGGTGGCCTCCCATAATTGAATGGTGTAGTCTATATGTAGTCTACAGTTTCCTCTACTTCCCTACCTCGTTTCGATGACCCTACTCTTCTGTGTAGTTTTCATTCCATTTTCATTTTCGGTTTTTTGGCACCTGACACCTTTTTGATTGGGAAAACATTTCAGTAGGGCCCCTCCCAACTTGTACCTTTCCTATGATGCCAACACTCAACATGCCACAGTTGTAATAAACTATGTAATTACAACTTGTCACTAATGTCATCCTAGCTAATATTTTCAAAACCTCTGACTCCTGCTTATTGCCTTGTGATCCCCTATTTTTTCAGTCAAGCACAATTTCGAGATGATAGGTTTCTATGTGTTAAGGAAGATTGATCCCATGTTTGTGGATACTATGATGAGTAATCACCTTCTGGAATCAAGAAGTACATCAAGTCCTTCACTGCTTGCTGTTAGGACCTCATATTGTACTTTTTTTTACCATACTTTTTACCATTATTATACCCTTCATCACTTATATTTAGACTCATAACACCACCTCATCTGATCATCCCAAGGTATACAATGTCCTTTCTCATTACTATATGCTTAATCTATTTTGCATAACATTTTACATCGCTTTTGTACTTAACCATTGATTAGAAGTGCATAAGTGTCCATATTTGCAGAATAGTATTCAAGGCCGATGCTGAAACATAGAACTGTCCAAAGTCGCTGTTGTACTGATGCTGAAACACGAAAGTTGTTACACAACCGAGGATGCATATGCTGAAACACGGAGCTGCTACACAGTCTAAGGTCACATATGCCGAAACACGGAGCGACTACATAGTTTGAGGATGCAGATGCTGAAACATGGAGCTGTCACTCCGTTCAGAAGTCCAGATGCTGAAACACAGAGGACCACCACGATGCTGAAACACGAGCCGTGACAGTTAGCAGTCAAAGCCGACACAGTCAAGGGTGCAATTCACGTGGCTGAAACAGCCCGTGAATTGCGACGCTGAAACAACATTAGCAGCTATGAGAAGGAGCTGTTACACCAGCTGTAACAACAATACCTCATTCAGTTCCTGTATTAGCATTCGGTTGCGTGAGAATAGGACATCCTATGCTGATTTAGAAAGCAGATCCGATTTAGCATAGGATTCAGATATGCTTTGTAATGATNAACTATGACTTATGGAGTATAAGAATGAAAATGTGTCTACAATCACAAGGATTTGATGTCTAGTAAGAAGTAGTAAATGGATACATGACATCTGCCACTCCCCCAATGCATAAAGATGAAAAGAAACGTGAAGTAAACAATTCAAATGCTACTAATTATATTATGGATGGTCTTGTTAGATCAATGTATGTCAAGGTTATGCAATGTGATTCTGCAAAGGATATTTTGGGTAAACTTCAAAATTTTTACAAATGAGATGCCAAAGTCAAGGGGGGCAAGATTTAAACTTACATAGGTCAATTTTAACAACTAAAAATGAAGGAAGATAAAGATATTGCATCCCACTTTTTACAAGTTGATGAAATAGTGAATGATATTAAAGGTTTGGGAGAAGAAGTTAAATAACCAGTCATTGTTCAAAAGGTACTAATGTCTCTTCCAATGACATTTGATCCAAATATTTATTCCCTAGAATAAAGAACATATATTTCCACGCTAAGAATGGACGAGTTACATGGGATACTCAGATATTATGAAATGAGAATTGAATAGGAGACTCCATCCAAAAAAATAAAAAAATAAAAGGAAGGATAAGAAAAATTCAATGCCAAGTTGCAGTTGTAGTGATGATTCAGATGAAGATGAATAAATAGCCAACTTCGTAAGGAAGTTGAAGAAAGGAACCGACAAGTTCAAAGGTATGATTCCCTTAATATTCTTTAATTGTGGTAAAATTGGTCATTTTTCTTCTAAATTTCCTTATGCTAAGAATTCAAATAATGATGAAGAAGAATCTCCCAAGAAAGAAAATAAATATAAAAAGGGAGACATGAGAAGAAATAAAAATAAATTCTTCAAGAAAAGTCTCTACTCAAATGAGGATAGTTCCTCATTAAATGAGGATGATGATATTGACAATGATTTAGAAAATGTAATATTTATGGATTTAGAAAATGATGAAGAGGACTATGAAGAAGAAGGTGAGGTAGATCTTGAAGAAAAACTAATCATCTCCTTAAGTGAACTAAATAAAGAGAGAAAGAAAAAAAAATCAGTCAAGGGAGAATTTCTCAAGCTAAAAGAAAGTTCTAAAAATCCTAACTCTGAAGAAGATCAACAGATGATTATGAACCTAAAATTCCAAGTCAAAGAAGCCAGAAGGATTGAAGAAATACTCAAAATCCAACTAGAAGAAAAAGAGAAAGAGAAGGAAAGCTTGGAAACAAAAATAGTTTCAAAGAGGAAACAACTTCAAAAAAATGACATGCAACAGAAAATCACCAAAATACTGGATGAGATCATCAATGTTGAACGGTCATATCATGAGAGGTATGGACTATGATACAATCAAATAGAGAAGGGTTCGAGGTCTATGACTGCAGAAAAAGAAGTAGAAAAAAATACTTATGTAGAATTTACCAAAGGATACACCAAGAAAGAAGAATGCAATATTTCAAATGAGAACACTCTGGAAATTGAAAAGAACTGAAGAAGAAAATTACAGAAGAATGACACCACCTAGAAGATTCAAAATTTA
>JZKD02S0282659.1:0-13026 GCA_000966675.3 Picea glauca | reverse complement strand
GCCTGTCAAATAACTGAGGAGGAGAAAAAGGAGCTCCAACAGAAGGATATGGTGGATTACTTGGTTCGGTGATGAACGCTCCTTCTTCAGAGGCCTTTCCCTTTCTGAGCACCGCCTCTGGATCCGTTTCAGGTGTAGCTAGAGGCAGCTGTGGGTGAGACTGCGCATGTCTGCCTCTGAAAGACACAATTAACAGAGCAGGTTCTCCCCAGCGGAGTCATCACAATGGAGTCGCCAGGTGAAAATTAGCAATCTGGAAAGGCTCTGATAATCCAATGCACCTTCAAATCCAAAGGCTCAATGTCGTTCTACCCAGGGAAAATCTTCAATTCCGTCCCCGACAACGGCGCCAGAAATGTTAGCGTCGGAAGTCACTCCTGGATTGCTTGCAGGAGCAGAGCCCGACACCCATCAAATTAATGTCATGATTTGTTTTAAATCGTGATCAAATGGAGGTAAAGACTCAAGGAAATATCATTCTAACTCAGGGACTGGGTCTGGTATGTAAGGAACAAGGGAGGTCTGGAATCCTAACTTCAGCTAGTGGGTTGATTGAAAGATGAGCAGGTGGAAGACTTAGGAGAAAATGAACAAACAACTCTGGGAATCCGGCTTACAGCGGTTTGTAGGGGAAAAAATATGAAAGCGGGATCCTCCTGGTTCAGAGCTTCAAGAAACCGAATAAAGGCTTGACTGGATCCTCCAATTCCAAGTCGTTCGGCGTTAAAGAAATCACAAGAACTGATTAGAGACAACGCAACTATTACAGTGATCCATTACAACATCATCCTATAACAACTGCAGTTCGACTGGATCCTCCAATTTCGAGTTGTTCTAACACAGTATAGACAAAGACAATGAAAGAAACTGGCATTCATAAGGCAAGAAGTCTCAAAGGTTCATACATAACCAGAGCAACAATGCTTCATTAAAACTTTACAACCGGGAGCTCAGCTCAACCATCGATATCTTCAAAAAATGGCAGAAATGCCTACATATACTTGGAACAAAAACACTGGAAGCTAAATCGAGACATCACATTGAAGACATTACGTCTTCACATTTACTGCGCATGCAATCTCCGGACGTTCGTGGACTTCAGTCAGACGCAATCGTGTTCCCAAGGACATGAGAATGAAATGACTAGCTTACAGTCATCTCTGGATTTTCCATTTATGGTGGAAACGATGTCCAACCACCATCAACTGCTGCAATAACTGCTTCATTGGGATCGAAAAGGCCCAGGTTGATTCTGTACCTACAGGACATGGAGGCCTTCTCATTCTGCCATTTGGACCTATTTGGAGAATTCATGGCAAGACTAACGGGTAGACGTGGAGGCCGTTATGATAACTGGAGGACCGGACATGAAGTGGTGAATGGACGGTGATCGGGCAGGGGAAAAATGAGAGGGCGAATACAAGTGGCAGAATCCATGGGTTTTGAAGTGTACGAGCCAGGTGGAGGAACACAGGGGCCGAAAAAACTGTGGTTGGCATGACACGGGGAGAAGACGTGGCAGCAAGGGACATATGGCGGATGTATGCGATGAGGCTTCGGGTTTTTCAGGAATTCGGGATTCGCAAGTTTGAAATGCGTGAACTCTTTGCCTCCGGAATCCTCGATATCCCAATGTGGGATGAGCTCCTCCTCCTATGGGTTAGCCCTCCCGGCTATTCTATGGCCCATACGACCACCTCTTTATGACTGGAGCTCAGTCTCTGTTGGGGCTTCGACGCTTTCGATGTCTCGATGCACATGTTCTTGAGACTCGCGACAGCCTGCCACCTGTATTCCATTTTCTCTTGCGGTCCCACACGCTAATCCGACGATTGCCAAAACATCGCTTCTCGCGACCTCGCAACTCTACGTGCAAATCTTTGCCGCTCAAACTCATGAACATCCGATTTTGCGATGTGTCGATGTCACTTGGCGCTGTCTTCCTACATGGATTGTCCTTCTGACACCTGTCCTCCACTACGATCTGTAGCTCCATCGGGAATTCACGTATCGGGATATCGCGATTCCCGCTGTCATGTGCATGGGACTTTCAGTTCCCCGATCCCCAACTCTACGGGATCTCTCGCCACGTGCCTCAGCTGACGGACGGCTCTGATCCAGTCGGGAAATCGCGCATTGTGATTCATTCATGTAAGAGTTTCCTGCTTCCAGAAAATCTAATCCTCGGATGAACTGAAATCCCAACTCTCCTCCTGATGCCTGACGCGTGTCCTGCCAAGGTCAAGGACTAGGATCCCATCGGTATTTCTAGACTTGAAAGGTCTCGGCTCTCTTACCCTTTGAAAACCCGATACCACAATTGTTACTAACAATGGGTTCTACACTTCCAGGGATGTCTGAATCCCTACACATATTCCAAGTGGATACTGGTGGAATCCCACCTAATCCAACTGGATTATTTTGTATGTTTTCATGTCAGCACATCTTGTTGAACTTCCAGGGCCGTTTTGGGGCTCTAAATAGTGTTTTTTTGGCTCGCCACAATCAAACTATAGACGGAGTCATATTTTGACAAAGTAATGTGTAGTTCTCTAAAATACCTTTCCAATAGGCTATCACATGCCTAAAACGGAGGTCATATGCAAAATTTACAACCTCAAGAAGTTGAGGTACCAACTTACCCATAGGGGCCCACATAACTTTTGGCGTTTCATCTCCTAGGGTTAGGTTTTTGGATGTCTAGGGTTTTGGCATTCATGAGTAATATAAAAAAGGCGTCTAAAGCCTCATTGTAATCATTATGCCCAAAACGATGTGCATAACAACCACATCTATTGTCAAAGATAACTACCACCATTCAAGCAAGTGTTTCAGTTCTGCAGTTTTACAGTTTCAACCTATTTCATTTATTCAATAGAAGATGTTGTTCAGTGGATATCTGTGTTGTTCTTCATATCTCTATGTTTATTGTATTGAATTTGTTAATCAGTTCATATCGCTCCTAAATTCAGATCAACCACTCATAGAGATAGATCAGAAATGGGTACACCAAATTATTATGTGTCTAAAACCCTCAAATAGGGAAAAATTCCATGACCCTAGCCAACACGACCTCTTGAGGCAATATATTAATGCAAAAGGAAATTAATTTACATATAATTTTCTCACAATGGATTATAACGAAATGACCCTCCATGGTCTTTAAATATAGATCATGGACAAATCGGGTGCTAAACCGCAAATCAATATAGTCATTAGTATCAAGGAGAAGATGAATTGTCAAATCACTTTATATCTAGAACATAAATGTGACCATCAGATTATACACTTGCAATGCATACTAAAAAGACACACTAAATAAACACCCTTTACCTAAAGTCAAATAATGTAGATCAAATTTATCTTAACTAACTCATAAATGCCTAAATATCCTAAAAACAATTAATCAACTAATTGAAAAAAAATAAAATACATACATCTCATAACACTAATATAACAATATTATACAATGAATCAAATCAAACTTTCATTAATTAAATATGAATGCATAAGAAGATATGAACAACATCAATTTAGATGTAAACAAAAAAGAATCAACCAAATACCAACCCCTTTACACTCTCACGACAAAGTATTAACGAAAAAGAATCAACCAAATACCAACCCCTTTACACTCTCATGACAAAGTATTTATAATTTCCTTGAGGAAATATGAAAATTGTGTTTATTATTAGTCCTTGCATTTTAAGAAAGCAGGAACTATAGTAATCAACCTATCACCTTTTTTTATTAATTTGCATTTAGTTTTAGGCATTTATCAAAAGTTTTTCAATATGACGCTTTTTATGTACCAATCAAATACTTAAAACATATATTTTTTACTATTAGAATTTTTTTTTGACCAGTAAAAAATTTTGAGGTCTTATTTGGCCTCATCTTGGTTTAGTTTAGTTTAGTGTAAAGAGAGCCACATTTTCCACCAAAATATTAGTTTAAAACATACATTTGCTTAGTAATTTTTCTCAAAACTAAGTGATGCTATAAAAATAAAGTCTAGAATTACTGATAACATTTAATTAATGATTTTCAATGTGTAATTTTTTGATATTATGAGCTTGCAATGCTTTTCAAGTTCACAGACAACGTGGTTGTCATCGCAGTCGATTTAGTGGAAATGTGTCTATTGTCATGCTTGACATGAGTATAATATCCAATTACCATAAAGTTCTCTTGGAAGTGCTCTCGAATGTTGGTTTAAAGATGACCATAAAGTGTTATGAAGTAGAAGTTGAAACTATTATACTATGTGGAGGTTTAAGAAAAACCTCAAACCATTGTCTAGTAGAAGTTGTAAGCCTTCTACTAAGTGGTGGTTTAAGAAAAACCACAAACCAATCATGCTCACTTGTTGTTGCTCAACTGATAGGACTTTGAAACTGGAAGACTAACTATCAATCACTGATCTTGTTCCCTCCTATCGGACAAGGTGAGAAGACGAAAATATGTCCATTGCAAGATGTTTCAATAGTCTAGTGCAAATTCTTCGATATGACTGAGATATCTTCTTGGCTATTGATGACCATTACTAACAATTCATCCACCCATAGTGGTTCTTTATTCTTGTAGATTTCTTGTTGTTAGAAAATTTGTTTGAAGGATCGTTGTGCTTTCCATAATGCTCGCAAGGATGAAGATCAAAACATTGATCTTCAATGTGGCCAACTCGCTGACAATGTTGCCATTTTGAAATCTTCTCTTGAACTAGAATAGGTGAAAGTGAATTGTCTTTGAGAAGTCAAGTACTCTAGAACTGGATCAGTTTGGTGTACTATGGAATGGAAAGGTGACGTCCTTTTCATATCTGATACCAGTTTTGTGCTTGTTATGTCTGGTTTCTTCTCAATTTCTGATTATTGGCTTGGAAAGATGAATTTGATATTCATCCGTACTTGAATCTGAATTTGACTCACTGAGTTGGTCCTACACTAGCTGCTGGTATGAATTGGCATCATTATATTCTTCGAAAAGACATTTATTGTGAACAAGGACTAGTTCATAATGTTGTTGAAGATTCTTTCACTCAAGTGCATCATGAAGAAGTCAAGTCTGAGTTTGTAGCAATGTTACTTTAGCTTGTGTAGCATGAAAGCATGTTACTACAGACTGCATAGTTTCTTTCTCAGTAGTGATTGTATTATCCACATAAGAGAGGATTAGAGTGTTCAATAACTCTAACAGTTCCTCAACTCGAGCCATAGCTCAAAACTCAGTGGGTTTCTTGCAATTCCACCCTTTAACAATCAAATCAAACTCGACAAATGAATGGTGTCGGCTTCTATCGAAAATGCACTCGTTTACAAGAAAAATTCAAGTAAACTTACAAAAAAAAATCAAGTAAACTTACAAACAAGGAGAGTTCCCCCAACATAGACATCTCAAACTTTTTTTGCATTGTAGCTGCAAACTTCTTACTCATTAATTCAATATTACTGTCAAAGATAATGTTATCAACATACACTACAATAATTAACAGGTCATTACCTTCATCCTTGATGTATAAGTTGTAATAAGTCATTCCCTTTTAAATCCTTGTCGGTGAAAATACTTGTCCAGTATGTAGTACCAGGCTCTTGGATCTTGTTTTAGCCCATACAAGGATTTCTTTGATCGATAGACATAATCATTTTTGTCAATCAGTTGAAAACCCTCTAGTTTCTCCACATAAACTTGTTCCTCTAGGTCACCATTCAAAAAGGTCGATTTGACATCCATCCAATAAACTTTGAATCCTCTGTAACATGCAAAAGCCAAAAACATCTTGATATCTTCAATTCTTGCAACAAAAGAAAAGGTTTCTTCAAAGTCCACTCCTTCTACTTGAGCATACCCTTTGCATACCATTTTTCCCTTGTTTCTGACTATCTATCTATCTTCATTCAACTTTTTTTTGTATACCCATTTAGTTCCAATTACATTCTTGTTATTGGGCCTTGGAACAATATCCCAAGTCTTATTTTTCTCTATTTGGTATAGTTCTTCATTCATGGCCTTGACCCAATGGTCATCCTGACTTTCTCACACAAAATTTTGGGGTTCACTCATGGATAAGAGTGCAAAATTTGCAGAGCTAGATGTACCTATAATGTTTCTTCTAGTTTGTACACTTACTTCCTTGTTTCCAAGAATCTGAATTTCTAGATTATGTTTTTGTACATACCTTGATGGGGTCTTGACTGTGGTGTTCCCATTTTCTCATCTTCCTATAAATCCTCTTGTTCCTTATTCTCGTTCATTCTATCATCTTGTGGTTCATTGGCGATTGGTTCATCATATGAATCATCATGGTGCTAGTGTCTTACTAGATGAAGTGGTCCTTCATCTTCTTTCACATCTATATTCTCAACTATCTAGTGGAGTTTTTTTTTGTAGCACTTGAACCCTTTTATTTTGGAGGAGTATCCTAATAGGATACCTTCATCAACTCTAGAATCAAACTTACCCAAGTTTTCTTCATTTCTTTTAAAATAACATTTTCTTCCAAATATCTTCAAATGTTTTATTGATGTTGATCTGTCATGTCATAGCTCATAAGGGGTTTTATTGTTGTTTACTATTATGTGAGATTTATTGAGAACATTGACAACAATTTGAACTGCCTCTCCCCAAAATGTATTGGGTACTTTTGATTCATCAAGCATGGCCCTGGCCATTTCTTGAACTGTTATGTTCATCCTTTCTACAAATCCATTATGTTGAGGGATTCTTGCAATAACAAACTATCTCTTGACCCCATGTTTTTTACAATAACTGTTGAATTCATCAGATGTGAATTCTCCTCCTTTGTCTGACCTTCAGAACTTGATTTTTAAGTCCATTTCTTTTATATATGTGCTTTGAATATTTTAAAATTTTCAAAATCCTCAAATGTATGCTTGAACAATCCAACCCAAGTCATCTTGGTATAGTCATCAATCAAAAATATGAAATATTTGTCACCTTGTGGTCATTGTGTACTAATAGGGCCACATAGATGTGTATGGATCAGCTCAAGAGATCGAGTGGCAGAGTGTTCTCTTGCCTTGCATTGAAATCTTGACTTCTTTCCAAACTGAGATGACTTGCAGACAATATTCTTAGGTTTGGAAATTTTAGGCATATCGTGTACAACATATTTTCTTCCTAGCTTAGCAAGCTAGTTAAAACTAAGATGACCTAGTATTTTGTGCCAAATCCATCTCTCATCAGTTTTACCAATGAAACATTTTTATTTACCTTCTTCTCGAACATACACATTCCCCAGAGTTTTGAATACCTTTACAACAATATTCATTGTATTTGCATCCATTACTTTACAACCTTTTGAATGAAAGAGAACATTGTTTCCTTGGTCACACATTTTACTTACACTCAACAAGTTATGTTTTAGACCATCTACATACAACACATTACGTGCTTTGATCTTTCCTCTTTTATCTTCATCTAGTACAACAGTTCATTTTCCTCTAATTTTGGCTAGAGCATTGTTTCCAAATGTAACATTACCACATTTTTCTTCAGTTAAGAATTCAAACTTACTCTTGTCTCATGTCATGTGCTTGGAGCATCCATTGTCAATATACCATTGATTTTCTTTATTTTTGGCATATAGAGCCAGTCCACATTTTTCTTTATTTTTATTTTTCTTCCTCCAAACCTTGGTAAAATTTTATTGTCTGCTTGCTTAAAGATAGGTAGCATCTTGCTTCTGCATTCACTTTCCTTGTGTCTATAACTATTTCATATGTGGCACTCGAGTTCATTCAATAAATGAGAGAAATAATTATTGAAATAATTTTGAACCATATCCATTTGAGGTTTATTGAATCTCATTCCTACATTTTTGTTATATCTAAAAGTCTTGCAACTCATAGCCTTATGTCCAAAATTACCACAAGAGAAAAAATATACATAGAAAAAGTTTGGATGCATTGAAATGAAGAACTTACTTGAAGGAATTGGTCTTTGTCTGCCAACTTGATAATATTTAGGTGTTTGTTGCTTCCTTGCTTCATATTTGTTTGCATGCTTGGGTTGATCTAGTTCTAACTGCTTATTCTTTTCATTTCCTGACTTGTTATGCTAATTGTTGTTTCCCTTGAGAGCATCGACATAACTTGTGGGATTTTCAGTAGTTGACGTGTTGATTCTTGACTCACCTTTGACAACATTCAAACTTTCCTTATATCTAAGTCCTATCTTTTCATCTGGTGATCTTTGATTGTTGAGAATGTTATCTAGGATTTCAAATCCTCTTATGAATTTGATATTCATTTGAGTCTTGGACTTCTCTAGATATTTTATTAAGGATACTATTTATGCTTCTAGTTTGTCACGGATGTTCTCCTTTTCTTTTAACTGATTCATCAATATTTCTTCCCTTCTTTTGGCCTCTTCTAGCTAGATTTTTAAGATGACTATATTTTCACTAGTCTCATTGTATTTTTCTTTATCAATTTGTAATTATTCTTTTCTTAGTCTATTCTTTTTCTTAAGTCGAGAGATTTCCTCCAGAGCACTAATGAGTTCTCCTTCCATGTCGACTACAACTTCACACTCTTATGTGTCTGTTTTTTCTTGATCAAGTATTGTTTCTCTAAACCCATGAGAATTTTTTCATCTTGAGTTGTATCTTTCTCGTATTCTTCTTCTTCTGTGTCTGAAGATTTGTTGTTATCCTCCCTTGAATAAAAATTGTTCCTTTTAAAAGACTTTTTTATTTTTAAACTCCCTAGGTTTATCCTTTCTTTTTCTTCCTTTTTCATTGGTGTTGTTTTCTTTGAAAGGACATTTAGATGAAAAATGATCAACTTTACCACAATTAAAGCATTTGAATGGTAGCTTGTTTTTATACTTTTTGGAGCCCCTCTTCAGTTTCCTTACAAAGTTAGCTTCTTCTTCATTTGAGAAGTGTTCAAAGGAATCATAATATTGATATGTTGACAATTTGACAGATGCCTTGAATATTGCATCCTTTAGATTTGTTTGTTCCTTCCTGGTCCTCATCTCATAAGCAATTAGTATTCCATGGAGCCTATCCATAGTCATTTTGTCTAGTTCATGCATTTCTTCTATAACTAAAACCTTTGAATCAAGTCTTGAGGGAATATATATCAGTACCTTATGAACTACCATAGCTTCTTCAATCTTTTCACCTAGCCCTTTCATAGTGTTTACAGTCTCATGTACTCTGAGAAAGAAACCTACAATATTTTCATCTTCACTAATCCTTAGATTTTCAAATTGCATTTTGTGAGCTTGAAGTTTGGCCAACTTTACTTTCTTATCTCCTTCATAATTGTTTACCAGTTTGTCCCATATTTCCTTTGCATATTCCAATTACATCACGTTAAAAAATTATATTTCCGCAAGCCCACCTTGGATAGAATTCATATCTCTTGCATTATTGTAGTAATTTTTCTTACCATCTTCATGAGTTGGAAGAGTTGTTGGGATTTTATAACCATCTACCACAATCTACCAGACTTCCATATCAAGAGACATCAAATAGGTATTCATTCTGATTTTCCAAAATGCAAAATGTGTTCCATTGAATAGAGGAGGTTTGCTTGAAGAAGAAAAGGAATCTTGAATTGCCATACTTTTTTTGTGATCTTCCTTCTAGCTGTTAGGTTGTTACTGAAGGAATCTGTCTCTAATACCAACTTTTTAGACTCACAGTGATACCGAGAGGAGAGGGGGGTGGGGGAGGGGGCGAGGGTGAATCAATATTATATCAATTTTCTCAAATTTGATTTTCTTTTAATAGTTTTATATTATTTTGATGTGCTTACATAATCACCAATGTATGCATAAATTAAAACAACACAGAAAACACAGTACACTAGGATTTTTACGTGGAAACCCAATGTGGGAGAAAACCATAGAAAATATTTCTTTATATTTGTTTGCAAGCACCAACTTACAATTTATAATATTTAATCTTGATAGGAACCCACCTATTTCAAATAATGAAGACACCAATTCTATTAGGCACCAATATGTTACAAATGATGAGGACACCAATCCTCTCAAGACCCAACCTATTACAAATGGTGAGGACAAAAATCCTCTCAGGAACCAACATGTAGAATGAGGACATCAACCCTCTCCCCTGAACCAACCTTCCTCCTTGTATTCAGTTTTCTCCAAAAAATATTCCTTACACAACTAGACCTTTATCAAGACTTTTCTCTTTAATTCAAAAACCATTTGATATATCTCCAGTTCAATTCCTTTTAACAGTTACAAAACCTTTTCCTTCTCTTCTTGTCAACATCTAACTCGATCAAAGCACATCCATATTTATAATGTATTTGCCTCAATTCAACTAAATATATGTGGATGCATAACAATTATATCATGGACATATCTTGACCAGATCAAAGTCTAGTTAGTTATATGTGGACATACTTATGTCTAAATTAAGTATATGGATGCATAATAGTTATATTCTGTACATATCTTGACCATATCAAAGTCCAGTTAGTTATATATGGACACATGTCTGTCTAAATTAAGTATATTTATTGTCCAGTTACGGCTGGACATTGATGTCAACTCTTGGAGAGAGATATTTTAGACTGATTTCAACCCTTAGAGATTAATTTCAACCCTTGAGTAAGTCTCGTAGCACATTCTGGTAGCCTCAAAGGTGTGGTTAAGGAACCCAAAATTAATTGAGGAATATGGACATGAATATCAGTGAATTCATAGGTGAGACTATTATAGATGGATAGTACGCAACATGCCATTTCTGTTGATATGTGGTACATCACGTGGTTCCTCACGGTTAGTGAGATCTGACCTTGGGAAGTTGGAGAACTATTTAGAGTATTCTAGAAACATCTAAGAAGGTCAACAAGAAGTCAATTATTCTAGAAACTCCTAGAAAGTCATCAAGAAGATTCCTAGTCAAAGTGGTTGCAAGGAGAAAGTAACTAAATAATAAAGTGGTTATAACAAGAAATTAATTATCCCCCGGATGGAGTTATACCTGTCGATCACTTGATACATGGCACTCTACCGATGAGTGCAGTTAAATTCCCTCACCGCCAGCCTCCCACTCCATCAATCCACTATGCCTAACATTCAATCCGATAAGGATTTAGTGCGTTGGAACAGTCAGGGAAGTTTAATGGCACACCAGGCTTGGCCCTCCGGAGCTAGTACGATGCAACAAGGAAACATCACCTTAACATTCATGGCACCCCAAAATGTGATTTCTTTCGTCATCACACAGGTAATCTCTTGGTGCGGCTCTTATCTCCTTCATTTTCCCTTGGCTCTTCATTTTCCACTTGCAATCTCTGTCCAAGGGAATCGAATCTCTGTCAATTTTATTTCCCCTGCGTCCAACTTCTCCTTCAATTCCTCTCCCAATGGTGTTGAAGCCATGCCTCATGAAAGAGGAAAGCCCAAACATGGGTCGGTCTACTACAATATGGTAGGTCTGCACCGACACATAGGCTCGCCCTCTCTTTCTCCAAATCCTGGTAGTAACTTTGTCTGCCATCCTTATTCTAACCAAAGTTGGCACGATGATTCCCAGCCTACGCCCCAATTGCCCGACCCTGAGCTAAATTATGGAGGTTGTATAGTGGAGTAGGATATTCCTCCTAATTGGGAAGAGTACATCACAGAGTAGACAAAAACAATTGACACTAGCCTCCCTTTGAATTATCTTGATATTGTTGTGGGCGGTTGCGTGGTGGAGGAGGAAATCCCTCCACAGAAGCAGGATGATTTCATGCAAGAAGAAACCCCTAATTTCAGTGGACTGCATAATGAATCCATTGGGATTGATTGGGATGGTTTCTCAGTCGTGGAGGAGACCCATCTGAAGCAGCATATGGGTGATCCAGACCATCCAGCCTTGGAAATCCACGATTTTCCCAGTCCTCGCAGGATTACGGTGGACCATTTAAATTTGATCTTTGAGATGAGACGAGATATGGCTGACGAGATTCACCATGAATAAAAAATGTATGTGTTTCCAATGATAAACTCATGAAAGAAATTTATATATCAATATATGTCTTCGCGTTCTTTGCATTACAACTTTGTGTTTAATGAGAAATGCACGTGTTTCCAATGATAATCTCATGAAAGCAATTTTTGAAACCTAAACAAAATTACTAGTACTCTTAAAAAAAAACTAAACTTGCAACATTTTTGAAACCATGATCTTAACAACCAATTCTATTGCAATCAAAATTGTCAAGATCAACCCTTGAATCAAAAAATTGTACTACTAATAGTTCTCATTTTGGAGGGGCTTAAAATTGCAACAGTTTTCAAACTATGACCTATAAAATCGTCATCATTGCAAACAAAACCATAAAAATATAGTTACCAATTTGACGAGAACTCTCCACAATTCTCATTTTTTTAGAGGTTGCATTTAGTAGTTGTTTTTACTCTCATTTCAAAAAGTGGTGCTATCATTAGCCCCCATTTTTTTATTGAAGTTAAAATTACAAAATTTTGCAACTATGATATGTAATGTTGCAAACAAAAACTACAAAGTTGACCCTCAAATGAAAAAGGTGTGCTCTCAATAGCACCCTTTTTTTTTTCAAATCGTTTGAAACTGTGGCCTTAATAATCAATACCTTTATGAACAAAAACTTTAAAATAGACTCAAATCAAAAAATGGCTCTACTACTAACACCCCCTTTTTTCTTTTGAGGTTAAAATTACAATATGTTTGATACATTGGCCTAATAACTAGTGTCATTGTTAACTAAAACCTAGAAAAAAAAAAAATTGAAAAAAAAAAAAAAAACGCTTTTTTAGAAACTATTTTTTTTTAAATAAGAATTTGAAAGGAAAAAAAAAAATTAAATGAGATTTTTTTTTTTAAACCAGAATTAAGAAAATTTATTTTAAAATAAAATTAGAAAAATATATATAAATATCTTGGAATTGATACAAATATCTTGGAATTGATATTCACCACAAGATTAATTGGAATTATAGCATTGAGAAAAGGATTATTGGGGGATGGAAAGCTTATTATGGGCTTGA
>JZKD02S0282658.1:247001-263627 GCA_000966675.3 Picea glauca | reverse complement strand
AGGGATAAGAACAGAAAACAATGTCTATGTGTTAAAAGAAGAAAAATAAGAATGTTACTTAAGCAAGTATGATGAAAGTTGGCTATGGCATAAGAGACTTGGACACTTAAATTTTTATCATATAATCAAGATAAATAATAGTGGGGCAGTAAAGGATATTCCAAAGATATCAAAGACATATGATTATGTTTGTAAACCTTGCCAGATAGGAAAACTTACTCACACTCAGTTCAAATCTAAAAACTTTCCTTCAAAAGAAAAACCTCTCCAGTTAGTACATATGGATTTATGTGGACCATCAAGGAAAGAAGGAAAAATATTGAAGGCAGTAAGGTCTGATAGAGGAGGAGAGTTTAGCTCATGGAACTTCAAAGAGTTCTGTGATAAACATGGAATCAAAAGAGAGTACACAATTCCAAGGACTCCACAACAAAATGGAGTTGTTGAGAGGCAGAATAGATCAGTACAACAAATGGCAATATCAATGATGAATGAAAGAAATATACCTCAGACATATTGGGTGGAAGCAATTCATACAATTGTTCATATCCTTAACAAAACACATCTCAGACCACACAGTGGCAAGACTCCTTATGAACTATGGTTTGGAAGACCTGCTTCAATCAAGCATTTTAAAGTTTTTGGGAGTAAATGTTACATTAAGAATAATGATGAAAATATTGGCAAATATGATGAAAGGGCTGATGAAGGTATCTTCTTGGGTTATTCTACAAACAGTAAAGGATACAGATGTTACAATAAGAGATTTCATAAACTAGTTGATTGTATAGACATAAAAGTTGATGAAGAAATCCCAGTTAGAAATGTAAGCAGTGTTGATCCAAGCACAAAAGATATAGTTGAATACGAAGATGAACAGGTCCAAGGATCAAAAAGAGAAGAATATGAATCAGATGAAGATACAAATACTTCAACTGACACAAATCAGTAGAAAGAAGCAAAATCACCTCTCAGAATTGTTAGAAAGAATCATCCTGAAAATCAGATAATTGGAGATATAAATAACGGAGTTCAGACAAGAAGGAAATTGATTAAAGATTCAGAACAATCTCATGTTGATTTTTTATCTATGACTGAACCAAATTTTTTTGATGAAGCCAGCCAGCATGATGATTGGATTAGAGCTATGAATGAAGAGCTTGATCAGGATTGAGAAGAACAATACTTGGGAGCTTGTCCCTAGACCTGAAGATAAGAATATAATAGGTTCCAAATGGGTATTCAAGAATAAAATGAATGAAAAAGGACAAGTTGTTAGAAATAAAGCCAGATTGGTCTGTAGAGGGTATGTACAAGTTGAAGGTCAGGACTTTGATGAAACTTTTGCACCAGTGGCAAGATTGGAGGCCATCAAAATGTTCCTTGCATATTCATGTCATGAGAACTTTAAAGTGTATCAGATGGATGTTAAGTCATCTTTTCTCAATGGAGATCTAGAGGAAGAAGTATATATGGAGAAACCTGAAGGATTCTCATTGACAAATAATCCTAATTATGTTTGCAAGATGAAGAAGGCCTTATATGGAATGAAACAAGCACCATGAGCTTGGTATTATAGAATGGACAATTTTTTACAAGACAAAGGGTTCAAGAAAGGTATTGTTGACAAAAATCTCTACATTAAGTCTGAAGGTGATAATTTACTAGTTGTTTTGGTTTATGTAGATGATATTATTTTTGGTTGTACTAATGAATCGTATATCCAGTGGTTTTCTAACTCTATGAAAACAGAGTTTGAGATATCCATGATAGGAGAACTGTCATATTTTCTTGGTTTACAAGTAAATCAGAGTTCTGCAGGAATATTTATCACTCAAGAAAAATATTTGAAAGAGATGTTGAAGAAATTTCAGATGGAGGATTCCTCTCTTGTTAGTACACCTATGGTGGTTGGTTGCAAGCTCAGTAAAGATGATATGTCACCCGATGTTGATCAAAGGACATACCGATCAATGATAGGCAGTCTTCTGTACATCACAACATCCCGTCCTGATATAATGCAAGCTGTTGGAATGGTAGGTTGTTATCAGTCTGCTCCTAAACAAAGTCATTTGGTAGCTATCACAAGGATATTCAAATACTTGAAGGGAACAATGACTTATGGTCTATGGTATCCGGGAAATCAAAAATTTCGGTTAACTGCTTATTCAGATGCAGATTAGGCAAATTGTGTGGATGAGAGAAAGAGCACCAGTGGAGGTGCATTCTTTCTGGTGACTCGTTGGTAGCATGGCTTAGTAAGAAGCAGGGGTCTATTTCCTTATCGACTACAGAAGCATAGTACATTGCTGTTGCTACTTGTTGCACTCAGATTTTGTGGATGATCCAAACTCTTACAGATTTGAAGGTAAACTATACTGATCCGATTACAATTCACTGTGGTAACACCAGTTCCATTAGTGTCTCCAAGAATCCTGTTCTTCATTCCAAGACTAAGCATATCCCAATAAAATACCATTTTCTCAGAGAACAAGTTACAAACATAATTGTTCAGCTGAATTATATTCCTTCCACAAAACATATAGCTGATGTCTTTACTAAACCGTTAGCAATGCCCCCCTTTGGATATCTTTGTCAAAAGTTGGGGGTTATAACTTCTTTCATATAATTTTTTCACTTGATCAGGGGGAGTACTTATTGAATATCTGTTGTATTTCTAAGTTTCTCATAGTTGACAAGGGGAGTATGTACTGCAACAAATCAGGGGGAGCGTGTTACTTCTTTGACATTGATGTCAAAGGGGGAGAAAGTGTAATGGTAAGGATGCTATGAGTAATGTCTTCAAGGTTGCCATCAATGCAAAAGGGGGAGATTGTTAGCATATTTATTACGGGTAGACAGAAGGCAAACTATTTGTTTCTCATTAATAGCAAGCTTAGCCCGACGATGATGAACAAGAGAAAGTGGCAAGACCAACAGCACAACAATGATCGCATGGCAAGATTAGAAGTGTAAACTCCATTTCAGAGTTTTGGATACTGGGAGTTGGAGGAGTCAAGGAAGAAACTCACGACAGAAAATCGCAAAATGCGAAACCACAACTTAATATCCATTTCGGAGTTTCGGATACCGGGAGTTGGAGGTGTCAAGGACACTCACGATAAGAATGATGAAATCACGAAATGCGAAACCATGACTTAATCTCCATTTCGGAGTTTCGGATACCAAGAGTTGGAGGTGTCAAGGACACTCACGACAAGAATGATGAAATCGTGAAATGCAAAAGATCAGAGCATGTCAAAGACTCCATTTCGGAGTTTTGCAGACCGGGAAATCAAAGATCAAAGAAACTTTAACCTTTGAAGTAGCAAACCTCAAAATCTCGAAACCAGGAGGACCATCCATCTTCGGGAAGGACACGTGGTTACAGATCAGCATTTCCCTGACTAAGAGGTCAAAGGAAGGAGTGCCCTAACCTCTCAAACTCACGATATGTGAAATCGTGAATTAATCTGAGTTGTTGATCAAAGGGATATCCTGGACCATTGATCAGGCACAATGAAGGCTCGTGAATTCGTGAAATGATCTTGGCCATTGAAGCTAGAGGACACATGGTGAAATATTGGCATTTCGCTGACTAAAAGGTCAAAGGAAGGAGTGCTCTAACCTCTCTAACTCGCGATATGCGAAATCGTGAAATAATCCTAGCCGTCGGATCGAAGATTGATCTGGACCATTGATCAGACATGACGAAGGCCCGTGAAGTTTCGAAATCATGATAAGATCTGGACCGTTGGGTCCATAAGACACGTGGAAAAAGATAGTCATTTTGCTGACTGGAAAGTCAAAGGAACAGGGTTCCCTAACCTCTTGAACTCGTGATATGCAAAATCACAAAATGTTGAAATGAAAAATTGTGAAATGCCTTTTGGCGCAGCCTGTGGTCACCACTGGTGGTCACGTGAGGGGAAGAAGCTAGTGGAGCTAAAAATTTTCGGAGTTTTGGGGATTGTGACTTGTAGTGTCGAGACTCTTTACCAGAGGAATGTCGAAATGCCAAAATACCGAAATGCGAAATGGTGAAATCAACACGAGACCCTATGCTTGTAATCCAACGGTGTTGGATACTTCAAAATCTGATCGAAGGGCTACTGTTGCTCTTCACGATTAATTTCTCAGTTACGATTCAGTTAGCATAACCGAATCATGGTTCTTGAACAATTGGCGTTTCAGTTGCTGAAGCATTGTTCTAGGGATTTGAAGGGTAATTGAAGGGGTTGTAGTGTATAAAAGAAACACGCAGTGACTGTGTGTGGTTGGTCATTCTGAATGAAAAATGAGTTGAACTGTAAGAAAGGGAAAATTACAATATGCGTAGTGTGAGACCGACATTATGTGCAGTGTGAGATAAATATTAGAGATGAGTAACATATGAGGAATAGAAATAATCAAGAGCAAAATTGCAGAACAACTTGAAGCAGAGAAGAATTGCATAACAGACAGAGGGAGAGAAGAATTGTAGAACAGTTAGAAGCAGACCAGATTTACAGAACAGAGAAGAAGTGGTAAGAATCAATTTATCTGTGTTTTTGGTTTTTCAATCATTTATTTATAGTTAGGGAGGTAGGGTGGTTCTAGGGAGGACTGTGGTCCTCTGATATTCAATTTGGTTCTTGAATATTGGGAGTTGTAGCTTCCATCTAGTTGTGGCTAGAAAACAGGGTGGCAGGGTGGTGCTTGGGAAAACACAGAGTTTTCTATATGCAAGTTGGTGCTTGTATAAGTGGAGGTAGGTGCTTCCATCCAGTCGGTGTTGGAGCACTCAGGGAGTTGGTGCTTCCTTCTAGTGGGTTCTAGAGAAACTAGAGAGTTGGTGCTCTCAAACAAGTTGGTGCTTTTATAAGTGGAAGTAGGTTCTTCCATCCAGTCGGTGCTGGAACACTCAGGGAGTTGGTGCTTCTTTCTAGTCGGTGCTAGAGAAACCAGAGAGGTTGATCTTGTTAAAAAGAAGTAGTAGCCTCACTTTGAGTTGGTGCTCAAACATAGATGATGTACATAACTTAAAAGACTACCTATCATTTCAAAGAAGAAGAGGTTTTCTCCCTTTATGGGTTTCCTCATGAAAATCCGTCTCTATGTATATCTTATGTGTGATTGATGCTCATTATTTATGTTGTTCATATTATGTATAATATTGATTGTCACTTGATGAAATATTAAAAATGGCTTAATAGACTTAATATAGTTTAAGCACAGTAACAACTGATTCACCCGCCCCCTCTCAGTTGCCTTAGTAATTTCAACAGACTTTAGCTTATGATTTTCATCCGTTAGCGAGTTGATTGGAATAGTGAGGGTTTTAATTTGCAATTGCAGAATAGGTATGTTTGTATAGTATTTACCGATCCAAAACAGACAAGCTTCACACCGTGAATCTGTGATAGTTGTTTGAGAATATCCACGGTCATGTGTCAGGACGTCTCCACTATTGACTGTGGATTTCTTATCGAACTTGATACCTGGAAATCCTTGACTGTGCTTCAAGCAGAGTGGTAAATTGTCTATTAAATTATAATCCTGACCGAGATCTGGTTTAAGGCAAGGAGGGTATTCTTGATATTAACCTACCTGCCCTTTTATTTTTAAAACCTATATCCGTGTCACTCTTAGACAGTTTATATGAAGGCCAGTTTGTGTTCTTAGCAGAGGTGTTAGGATAGGCGTTTTGTTCATGGCCATGCAATTCAAAGGCTGCTGGCTCAACATCTATTTTCTCAGGCATAGGATTATCGGGTGTGCCCCTTTCATAGGGTTCTTCACTTAAGACAACTGTCTTGTGAGTGGCAAGAATAGGGGGATTTTCCAGCATAGGCTTATCAACCACAGGAATCTCTACAGGGTTGGCTGTAGCAAAATAAAAATAAAATAAAAATAAAATAAAATAAACGTTTATCTCAAGCGGAATGAAAAATATGAGAAATTTACCTCCAAAGATCGAGATATATCTTTGCAATGATCTATCGTATAGATAAATTGCTCATGATGAAGATAAAACGACTCATTTTGGTTCTGGGTTTTAAAGGGTTTGTCTAATTCATAGCGGTTTTCTCAGAATCCCTCCCGCAAAATCGTGTCTCTGGCAAGCAAAAACGAGATTGAACAGACTGTAACAAAAGTGAATAAACCACATGTGGGTTTAGATGGCAGTGGTAGGAGGTAATCCTGAGATAAAAAAATGGAAACAAAACTAGGAACAAACTAGGGCAACCATAACACAAGCAATGGGGGTTTCAGTCATGAAATTTGGGCGTTTCTGGTAATGAATGTTTTAGAGTATAGAGTAGGCCCAAGGCCCTAGCTCGTAATAAGAGAATTGTTGGTTCAAAATGACAACTGAAGCAAAGTATAGGGTACATCCCATGAGTGGTTAAATCTCATCATATGTAATGGGTGAAGTCAATTTGCAAAGGTTAGGAGAAGATGTGTTTTACCAGCCAAAAGCATATCGAAAATTTAAAATCAAAATCGATTTATCAAGAATTTTAAATGCAACAAGCCTATAGTCCACTTGCCAATCGATTATTGGTATACCAAGCCTCCAAGATAGAACTTTCAATCCAAGAACAACTCAAAATAACTATTTGATTGATATATGATAGGCTTAGAAAAATCATTAAAATGAAATAGATGTAATCCCATTGATCTTTAAGAACCAAGCCTCGGATTATAATGCGAAATCATATTTTCATGCTTGATTCATGCTTACAGTCATGAATCAAGCATAAAAACGCAAGATAAAAGTAAAACAGGAGTAATCGAATGTATTTTTCATAACCCAACAACCACCCTCAAACATTGATATTTAGGGGATAAGGTGATGGCAGCTACAGGAATTGTCATTTGTCACTTTATAAGGAAACAATTATGTAGGGCTGCCAACAATGGCGACTTACCGGGAGAAGCAGTTATCTTTGCATCACCAACGAGTTCATGTTAGGACTTCTTAGAATGATTACAACTCAAAAAATAGATGAAGGACATCAAGCATCTCAATAATCATTACACAGTCCAACTTTAGATATCTTCGTGTTCAAGTGAAATCCGGTGACAAATTTTAAAAATGAGAGAAACGATGTTCAAGTCAATGGCTCTGATACTGTTGACAGGGCCACTGCTACAAGTAGGCGTCCATATCCTCGATAAGGATGTCAATTAACCCACTCTGACGCCTCTATCCTATCCAAGAAATTTCAATTCAACATAAAGGATGCTTATGACCAATATCAAAATTTATACCTGAGAATTTTCCTTAACCTGACATCGCTTCGCTGCCAGCAGGCCTGTTCAGTACCCTGACGAAGTTGCATTGGCATCATGCATGCATTTACCCGCTGCCAGAAGATCTGTTCAGTATCCTGGTGGGTTTACAAACACTTCCCATGACTCTCGAGAAATTATTCATGATCTGATATAATTTTAAAAACATTCAGAAGAGCGGGGTGACACTGAAAATTCCAGTTTTTACAAGACTTGTCATTTTCCAGACCTTTTAATTTTTTCTTGATAACCTTCATCGTGATCTGAAAATAGTTTACAGATGAAACTACTCTTTCGAGGACAGGAAGGCATCCTTTAGTTGTTTTCTTAAAAGCAGGGACAACGTAAAGAACTTTTAATTATAGTCGTGTCTGCTCATAATTGCAAAGTGGAACCATGAAATCAATTCTGAACAAAAAACCTCTTTAACTAGTATGTGTTTTAGGAAATTACAGCAGTTGATGCTTTGACAATCCTTGGCAACTATTTTAAGATGAAGCATTATGTTTTCCCTCCTTGAACCAAAAGGTGGCACAGGCACAGTTTAACGAGAAAGAAGTGAAAACAAACAAAATAAAAAGAACCAAGAACCAAAAAATAAATCAAAACAGAAAAAATATATACAAAGATGGATCTGAAAACATCATGCAAAAAATCTCTTGGGAGACTAAAAGAAAATAGAAAAATCCGGATTGATGTGAAAGCAGTCCTACTCATGGTACCTTGGGTCAGGGTTGAATTTACAATCTAGATTTATTTATCTCTTTACTTTCCATTTAAAATTTTTATAATAATACTACGGTTTTGAAAAGAAATATTCAACGAAAAGTAGAGAGAAAAGGATCATGCGGACTTCCCTGACAATCATCATGTTATGGTTCTCGTGGTGTGCCCACTTGCGCCCATGACTGCATTATTACAAAGAGAAATAGTGAGGAATAAAAATGAAAGAAAACCTACTCCTAAAACTAACCTAACTACTAAACAAATCAGAATACTACGTGAAGTGATGCTTCCAATGTAGCCATCGGAGTAACTCCAATCCTGCAATGGAAACAAAATCAAGCATTACTAACAAGAATGGTAGTATATCGAAAAATGACAAGAATATATCATACTCACCTTTATCATCATCATTTAAAAACAAGGCAATCATGATCTTACCATTCCCTTGAACATTCTTGTTGTATGAATCCTCCAGCCATTTGGCAACTTTGTCATTATATAGGTTACAAAAGTATGAAAAATTGAGATTATGAAGCTTGTGAGAGTTATAGAGACTTAACATAATCATTGGCCTAAACAAAAGTTCCCCATCCTCCTGACAATTTTCCTTTCGTTCCATATTTTCTCCATCCGGAGGATATAAAATGAGTGTGTTGAAGTTACCTCCTTGATCTCTAAATAAAATGAAGATAATTTTACCGTTCCCTGCGAACTTTTTGAGATATGAACACTCCAACCAATCTGCAATACTATCATGATACATGCAATTACTAACATGGGATGGTTTGAAAGAATTCACTTGCAAGAAATATTCCAGGTGAGAATAAAGTATTAGATTATCAAGGAAAGAATCTTTTAAAAAGGTCGGACCAAGATGGCGAGAACTTATCATGTTTCTCGATCGGAATGTAAGTGTTTCATTCTCTTGAAACTTTGCATTGAGCTTAGATATTTCAAGGTTAACTATTTGAGGTGAACTAGATGGAACGAGCGATAAAACATCATTAGTAGTAATATTTGGCCGATTATATTTTTCAACCCCAAATAATTGATCATGAAAAAATTTAGATCCTTCTCAAAACAAAAATTGGGATGTATCAATGGATGATGCAATTTGGGATCCTTTCAAATCATTTCTTGATTTACCCATAGATAATTGATGAGAATAAAAATTAATATGTTTATGGGCATAATTATTTCTCTCTTTATCTTCTATTCGGTGATCTCTTTGTACCTGATTATATAATGTTGAATTATCTCCAAGGTAATATGGAACGTGCAATCACACAACATTAGGATAAAAAATATCAGGGTACAAGGAATAATATGTAGAAGAATTAAGGAGACATAATGCATATCTTGAAATGATATCTATATGCGTTTCAAAATCTGGTTTTTTCCCATCTCCTTGTATAAACTAATCATCCTCTTTTGCATTCTCTTTCAAATAATACGAGACAGTTTTGACGAGACAATTTGGTTCATCGTGCAAGGGAAAAATTGAAGGCAAATTACTAGAGATAGAAGGTTGATTAATAGTATGACTAATGATTTTATCTCCTATTGATTGATCATGTATTTGTTCAACTAAATTAAGGGAAGATTTATCGTCCACACGATTATCAACTTCACATTCAACCTCTTTTACTTTAGAAACAATTATAAAATCCACGAGAGTGCGACAATTGTCATCTTTTAAAGTCAAGGTTCCTTCTTCTACGAGAGGAGACATTGTTTTGAAAGAATGATTAGATGTGACAATTACATTTTGTGAAGGATGATGTTGCTCATGATTTGCCAAAATGAAAGAAGTTGACAAAAATTGTGGTGCTTCAAAATCTTCAAGATCAACATCAAAATTTGAACCATCTTGAGATTGAGTGTTAGTGCTCAATTCAGATTGGTTAACAATTAATTGATCTTGCTTGTCTGAGAGAGAAACAAGATATTTGAACCACTCATTAATAAGCGACATTTATTTCAAAGGGAACCTAGTACAAACATGAATGAACCTAATTGCAAAATCATCGAATGATTCACCGTTTTATTTCCTTAAGTAACTTAATTCATCACTTAATTCATCATAATCATAATTGTTAAAGTCTGATAAAAACTCAATTACAAACTCAGACAAAGAATGAATCGAATTAGCTGGAAAAGATTCAAACCAACATTTAACCCGATCTCGGAAAGTGAGAGAGAACAATCTACATGTAACATTAGGATCAACGATCTTATGTCTTAAACATTTATAAAGAAATTTAGAAATATGGTCTACTGCAGATGTGTTCCCTTCACCATCGAAGGTGAGTTCTGAAAAGAGATTAGCTGTCTTGTTTGGAATAACTGGTAGTGAGAAATGGAAAGCATGTCCCAACACATTGATTTGGGGAGCCATGGGGAAATTGAATACATTTGAAATAAAAGCTCCTACAAGGCCATCTTGTCAGTTGGCCCTCCTTCTAGCGCCATTTGTTGATGGGCGAAACTGACCGTCCGTCAATTGGAAGAACAAGTCCGGTCCGGGGTTGTCTAAGTAACCCAAGCCGTTTGGTATAACTCGTCCTGATGGGTTTTATGGCTCCATTGGTCAATCTAAGAATCCTAAAAGAAACAAAAAGAAAAGAAAAGAAATAGGTAACTATTTACTAAATATTGCATATATGTACATATGTATATAATATGACTGTAATAGGTGTATTTAAGCTAAAGATAGATAACTGTTATTTATATACATTATTTACAGGCTACAAGTTTTAATCAAAACTTATGAAGATCGATGTGAAAATGACTGCTTTCGAAGAAGCAGATAAATAAAGCACATAGAAATATTTTTTGATTTTCCTTTTATAAGTCTTAAACTAATGAAGAAAATGTCATGAAATGAAAACGTACAGATAGTCAAAAGCCAAACTTTACGTTCAAATTTTAGTGATAAAACATATAACAGAAAAAATGAAATTAAACTAACCTGTTAACGAACTAATGATATGCATCCAAATATCTGTGCGATCTGAAAACATCTAACCACCTTTCCCAAGAGGGAAACTTGCATTGAACCTTAGGTTTGTTCTAAATAAATGCATAACGATTTTGTTGACAATCAAATTTAAATAGCAGATAGAATGATATCAATAGTTATCGTGATCTTATAATTGCAAGCAATTACATCAAGATAAATCCCACTGTAACAATATTGCATTTAAACATTCAACCGAAAATTAAAGAAAAATCTTGTAATTTGAGCTGAATATGTGATCACTCTGTTTTAATAACTGAAGCATCATATATAGAAAACATTTAAAAATGAATTATCCCAACACATAATACAGCATGAAGACTAAAGCTATCAACACTTATTATCATATCGAGATAAACATAACTTAAACAAAGACACAATACACAAAGAAGCTAAAGTCGTAATATGTATTTCTGTTCCATTCAAGTCTATAAATTAATTCACCATCTTTAAGCCCCAGGCCAAGATGCCTGATTACCAAAAAATTACCAACATTTAAAGAGTTTAGAAAAGCTAAATATCTTATCTTGTGGGATAAGATTAAATCTCCAAAATGATTTGCTGATTACAAAATAGAGGGTGATAACCACTCCATATCTCACTGTATCTCTCAAAAATAAAACGAATTTCTTTCTGTTTACAAAAGATAGGCTAAATGAGCTCAGAAATAGTCCATAACATGAGATCACCACCAATTACTTGATATACTAGAAACAAAAATGAAAATAAATAAGTTTAGATATTGTTATAACTAATAATTTACACAAATTCGAATGAAGATAAACTGGCTACATAATCAATTAATTCTGTAGCGAGTTCTATTTTAACAACAAAATCAAATTAAATCTATATAATTAAAAAAAATGGATAAAATAAAACTAAGGCAATCAATCAAATCTTACCTCTTAACTGCATGCTAAATTTAATTCACGGTATCTTAGAATTTACTACTGCTGTTACACTCTCAACATTCTTTACTATTATGTTCCCAGTCATTTTCAAACTCTTGCCTTTCTTTTGAACAATGGAATTTGTTGGCATATTTATTACGAGTAGATAGAAGGCAGAGTATTTGTTTTTCATCCATTAGCGAGTTACTCTGAACAGTGAGGGTTTTGATTTGCGATTGCAGAATAGGTATGTCTGTATAATATTTATCGATCCAAAACAGACAAGCTTCACATCGCGAATCTGTGATATCTTTTTGAGAATATCCACGGTCATGTGCCAGGACGTCTCCACTATTGCCTGTGTGTTTCTTGTCGAACTTGATACCTGGAAATCCTTGACTATGCTTCAGGCAGGATGGAAAATTGTCTATGAAATTATAAGCCTGACCGAGATCTGGTTTGAGGCAAGGAGGGTCTTCTTGAGATTAACCTACCTGCCCTTTTATTTTTAAAACCTATATCCATGTCACTCTTAGACAGTTTGTATGAAGGCTAGTTTGCGTTCTTAGCAGAGGTGTTAGGATAGGCATTTTGTTCATGGCCATGCAATTCAAAGGCTGTCGGCTCAACATCTATTTTCTTGGGCATAGGCATATCGGGTGTGCCCCTTTCACAGGGTTCTTCACTTAAGAAAACTGTCCTGTGAGTGGCAGGAACAAGGGGATTTTCCAGTATAGGCTTATCAACCATAGGAATCTCTACAGGGTTGGTTGTAGCAAAATAAAAATAAAATAAAAAAAACGTTTATCTCAACCGGAATGAAAAATATGAGAAATTTACCTCCAAATATCGATACATATCTCTGCAATGATCTATCTTCTAGAGAAACTGCTGGCATAGAATATAAAACAACTCATTTCGGTTCTGGGTTTTAAAGGGTTTTGTCTAATTCATAGCAGTTTGCTTAGAATCCCTCCTGCAAAATCTTGTCTCTGGCAAGCAAAAACGGGATTGAACAGACTGTAACAAAAGAGAATAGACCAACTGTGGGTTTAGATGGCAGTGGTAGGAGGTAATCCCGAGATAAAACAATGGAAACAAAACTAGGAACACACCAGGGCAACCATAACACAAGAAATGGGGGTTTCAGTCATGAAATTTGGGCGTTTCTGGTAATGAATGTTTTAGAGTACAGAGTAGGCTCAAGACCCTAGCTCATAATGAGAGAACTGTCGGTTCAAAATGACAACTGAAGAAAAGTACAGGGTACGTCCCGTGAGTGTTTAAATCTCATCATATGTAATGGGTGAAGTCGATTTACAAAGGTTAGGAGAAGATGTGTTTTACCAGCCAAAAGCATATCAAAAATTTAAAATCAAAATCGATTTATCAAGAATTTTAAATGAAACAAGCCTATAGTCTACTTGCCAATTGATTCTTGGTATACAAATCCTCCAAGATAGTACCTTCAATCCAAGAACAACTCAAAATAACTATTTGATTGATATATGATAGGCTTAGAAAAATCATTAAAATGAAATAGATGTAAGCCCATTGATCTTTAAGAACCAAGCCTTGGATTATAATGTGAAATCATATTTTCATGCTTGATTCATGCTTACAGTGATGAATCAAGCATAAAAACGTAAGATAAAAGTAAAACAGGAGTAATCGAATGTATTTTTCATAACCCAACAATCACCCTCAAACATCGATATTTAGGGGATAAGGTGATGGCAGCTACATGAATTGACATTTGTCACTTTACAAGGAAAAAATTATGTAGGGCTGCCAACAGGACTTTCCCCACACATTTTGCATAGTCAATTTGTAGATGACATTCTAATGATGGGACTCCCCATAGTTCTGGAAGCCACCCACATCCTTTCTGTGATCAACCTATTCTGTGATGCTTCAGGCATGGACGCAAACTTAGTCAAATCCCAGATCTTCTTCTTCAACATGCCCATCCAGGTGCAAATCCACATCACTCAACTCCTGGGGTTCACCCACAGCTCCCTCCCTTGCAAGTACCTTGGCATCCCTCTTATCGACAAACCTTTAAGGAACACCTCCTAGGAGGTTCTTCTGTCCAATCTCAGGAAAATATTATCCTCCTAGACTTTTCATTCCCTCAATATTCCTGGTCGCTTGATTCTCCTTAAATCTGTCCTTCAAGCTCTCCTCATCTACGCATTCTCGACCTTAGCATCCCCAAGTTTCATCATAACCATCATCAAGAACATCCAGAGGAACTTCTTCTGGCAAGGTGCCAAAGATGGGTGCAAAAGGGCACTGATTAGCTGGCAAAAAATGTGCAGACCAAAGCATACAGGGGGACTTGGTCTTAGATATCCGTCAATCCTCAACAAAGTCCTAATAGAAAATATTTGTTGGTGGTGGTTAAAGATGCCTCAAGACCTATGGGTGCACCTCTAGAGGATAAAATACACACCTATCACTCAAGGAAAAGAACTAATCAGATGGAACGACCAAGGCACATGATCACTCATTTGGAATGTGGCCAAACAAAACAAGGGGATGGTCACTGATCATGCTTTCTGGGAACTTCAAGATGGGACCTCATCCCTCTTCTCGAGCGACTCTTGGCAACAACTACCAGCCCTGGATAAGGATCCAACTTTGAGTAATTATAAACCCCTAACGGAAGTCGTAGGTCTTTTAAAAGTGGTCGACTATTGGAATAACGAGAAAAATATAGTCACTTGGCGCAGATGGAAATATACTCACAAGGAGATAAATATCCCCCTTGAGGTAAATCTCCAACCCTTGCTCGACAAGATCAATTCTAGAAATATTTTCATCCAACAGGGTGAGGACATCCTTAGGTGGGGACACTCCACTATGGGCACCTTCAACCTTAAAGAGGCTTACTTTCTTAGCGCGGGTCATAATTCCCTCCCAAAAGATGTAGTTTGGAATAAAATTTGGGACGCAAAGCTATGGCCCAAGCAGTACCTTCCTCTGGCTAACGGTGCACAATAGCATCCTCACCTGGGACAATTTAACAAAAAGAGGTTTAACAAGTCCGTCTTGGTGTCCCTTGTGCTGCAATGAGGAGGAAACTCAAAATCACTTGCTCAACCTTTGCCCCTTTAGTTCGCAACTCTGGGATCAATGCACCAACATCATGAGAACCTTAGACAAAAACCATTCCACACTAAGGGAAACCATTGAGGGATGGAGCAACTCAATTTTTCACTCTCCCATCCTCAATTGGATTTGGCAGATTCTCCTCGGGTTCATTCTCTGGCAGGTTTGGAAAGAAAGGAACCGACAAATATTCAACTCCTCCTCAATGAAATAGCAAGAAATATGGTCCAAAATCCTCTCCAACGTCAAAGAAACAATCGATCTTCACCAATGGATGGAACTAGATTTTTCTTTCCCTCCCAGTGAACAAATCATTCTCAATGCCTGGAAACTCTGTCTCATCCCGAGTCCTCCAACAACAACCCTTATACACTCAACCAATAACAGTCCCTCCCAATGGAAGGCCCCGTAGGATGGTTATCTCAAAATCAACTTCGACGAAGCTTCCAAAGGTAATCCGGGCCCAAAAGGTTTTGGGGCTACCATTAGCAACAACAAAGGAGAGATCCTTCTCTTAACAATGGGGAACTTAGGTCATAACACCAATAATATAGCTGAGCTATGGGGTCTTCTCAAAGGACTTCAAGTGGCCATGGATCAAGGGATGAATTTCCTTATAGCAGAAGGAGACTCTCAGATCATTATCAACCTCCTCTCCCACCTCCTAAATGGCACAGATCCAGAGAGGATATCCCTGAGTTGGAGACTCATAAATGGGTTGATTAGAATAAAATCAATTCTTCAACCTCAGTGGGTAATCATCCCCTCCCACGTTCGAAGAAATGCTAATGAAGTGGCGGATAAGTTGGCAAATTACGGGGTAGAATTGAAGGAAGGGGATTTCTGCTATAATCCAATCTCATGTTCGAACCACCCCCTCGTTGTTGCCTGCATAACCATAGCACACAGTAAAAATAAACCCCCGGATGGGGTGTCATCGAGCACGTTGCGAACTTCGACTAGCGGGAGGACACCTGGCCTCACTCAACACCATGTCTTGCCACTGTACACCACACTCTCGCCATCCCATGACTGCATTTAACTCCATGCATTCAAGTCACAGGGTTGCGTACCCCCATTATCGTGCTCTCACAAGCCTCTTTATGGCGATGGAACTCCAAGACACAGACAAAGTTAATGTGATGGGTTGGCCTCCCAACGAATCCTATCACAAGGTCTAAATTCATGGGTTTTATTTCGCATTGGTTAGCTCTTCCGCTCATCCTCACACCTTGGCCCTAGCTCCTCACAACTGCAACCTTGGTTTTCTTCATCTCTGGTTCGTTTCCACTCTCTTGCATTTCATTTCCATACCCCCTCTCCTTTGTTTCTTCTCGATGCCAAGGCAAAGGGGAAAATCCAAGAGAGGGGCTGCGTGGTATAGCTTGCGGGGACGCGTCTTGTGGGGGTGAGGATGAAAAAACACTCTGGACTTGCCTTAGACTACATGCCATGCCTCTACCTCGGATCTCCCTCCACTGTCCTCCCCGTGGGAATGCAGAGTGGAGTGGTTTGATAGCTTGGGAAATTCACTCGGATTTTCACCTGAGCTCAGCCCGGAAGTGTCTCCCATACTCCAGCCTCCCTCCCACCTGCCTT
>JZKD02S0282658.1:184486-194761 GCA_000966675.3 Picea glauca | reverse complement strand
CTTCAATAACTAGTTGAGTTGATTTTGTCACCTAACCTCTTACATGAGTGTACTTATCCCATTCTTCAATTATTTAGACAAGATATCTTCTACCAACCTCACACATGCATTCATTGATTGGTTTCTAATAAGTCATGTTGGCCCTTGACCAAATTCTGGGAGCACTTGGTCATATTTGACTGTTTGTGGGACTTCAACAGCCTGTCAAAGATGGAGCGCCAGACTGTTATCAGACTAATCGGTAGGTGCGAACAATAATAGATCTCCCTAGATCCACCTGGATCGAGAACAAAATAGGACAGGACATGACTCTTTTCCTAAGTTTTGACCATTGAATTAACTAGTAGGAAGGAACAAGTAACATACCTTATGATCGCTTCCTAGGGTCTCTGTTGCTCCCGCTTCGCTTTGGTGCTCTCGTGAGGTCAAGACCAAGACAACACAAACCAACCAAAGTGAAAATAGCAAAATATATTCAACTGACAACTTATGTGTATGATCAAGGAATTACACAATAAAGTGATAATAGCTTTATGGGAAAGGGACATGCCACTGTATCATATTGATTGAAAGTAAAGATTACAACCTTATAGCCTTGATGTCGCAAGCTTCCTTTTGATGGCTCTTGGCTCCAACACACACACTTGCTCAATCCTTGTATGAAGAAGATCAAATCCTCTTGATAGACTTTCTAGAGTCTCCAAGCTCCTGTTCAAGCTAAGTCCTTCACATAATTCTTTCACCAATTCTCCAATGAATCTTGCTTAACCTTTTCCATGAGAATTCCATCAATATATAGGAGAGAATGAGATGGTTACTTAGATAAGAATGATCCCACAATATCAGGGAATCCAGTACAAGGATAACCATTCGAATGCCAACCCATTCTTCTAGAAGATTCCCTTCTAGAACCATCGAGAATTCACCTTTTTCCATGCTTTAGAGAAGGTTCTCACCCTAGCTATATTACACAGTGTGAGAAGTTCACACCCCAACTTAAGGAAGCCTGCGAGAATGGGTCATTCTCACACCCTGGGATACTAGCAACCTGCGAACTCTCTTTAAAAATGAGTTTTCTAGGAAGAGATGAATATAAATTTTCTCAGGAGAAAGTTCTTATGAGGAGCCTGAGTACACCATCATCAATATACCATCACGATGACCAAAATCATGGGTAACAGAATGCCCCACAAAGTATGAGGCCAGAACCAGTGATAGCCAAAAGACTTTGTAAGCTGCATGTGTGTGTTGGGAACCAGGAGCGCACCTAATTGGAAACCTGCGAACAACCAAGCATCTGCAGAATATCATACATACCAATTCTGAGGTAGGTCATGGCCACCAATTATACACTGTGGATCCATGCCATCAAAATATAGCATAGCCACCAGGAATACACTATGGATCTATGCAAGAAAATTCAAATTAAGACGACTTAGCCATGAGACATACAAAGTGGATCTATGTGTCGCAAATTATACATACTCCATCATAACCTAGACAAAGAGATGATATCCAGGGTCTTCAATCTCGTCGCCCAAAAGTGCGAATCTAACCATGTGATTACATGTGTTGAAGTCGAACATGGAAGAAACCACTTGATTACCGGTCATTGATGAAACCGTTAACAAGTGCGAGGGAAATCACCATTGATGTCAATGACTCCCAAGGTACTCTAGTACAATCCATTGAGTGTGAATGAGTGAGTTGAAGTCTAAAATCCAATGGAATCTTTCGATCAGGGGTCAATGATGTAAACCCATTTTCGAAAGCGAGAAAACCTGACATTGAGGCATGCAAGTTCCAAGGTACCAAATAATTTCTAAGTCTTGATTTCAGATAATGAGCTGAAGTCGACGGAACAAAACTCGTCACAGGAGGGCCTTGATATATCCCCCATCAATGACACGAAATGAGTAACATATTTTGAAGGTGAAGCAAAGTATGATGTAAATTAAACTGGACAAAGGGAAGGCCGACATAGAGAGAATGGACAACTGCAGATGGCCGACTCAATAGAGGTTTCAGATGGACTTCTCTTGAATATATGAACGACACGACCAATGATTTGGCAGCATTGACTCAAAGACGACACAGGGAATGACCTTGTAGTAAATCGAATGAGAGACAAATGGATTTCCCAAATCAGCTTCAAATATAATGAATGGGGGGTGTCATGTTCAAGAGCGACACTTACTACCAATCAATACGAAGATGAAAACATATCCCTTTCCCAAATTTTCCCCCACCATTTCTAGCGAGTACCTCTTTATTTTTACGCAAGCTTGAGGAGGATAACATATGCTTGTTGATATAAGCTTATCCTTCGGATAATTCCTTCGGAGTATGTTTAACGAACCCTAAGAAGGAGTGGTTCGGTCCCATTATGGTTCTGTCGATTTTTGTTTAACAAGTCCAAAGATAGAAAACTCGAAGGTTTTTCATGATTATAGAGTCTGGAAAAACACTTAAAAGATAACTCTCTCAGTTCCTTTTTTGTAAAATAGTCTAATGAGACCGAAAAAAAGATAAATTATCACTCACCAGATGCTTTCTTCAGATACTTTATCGAGCATGAAAATAGCAAGGTTGCTCAGCTATCTTTTCATGTTTAGAGAGTCTAAAAAGATCTTAAAGAGGACTCTAGGGGGGTTCCTTTTTTGTATAACCTTGTTGAGCCCGAAAAAGTGATAAAAGTATGCTCGATCGCGTTTTCATGTGTTTTCAAGCGCGAGAACGGACAAAGACCACACTCGAGGTTTTATACAAAAACCATAAAAAACAATCAAAACATGGATGAAAAAAGAAAAATTATTTTTGCATCCCTGTATATGAACATCGAAGTCATTATGCCTACAAAAGTTACACTCAAAAGGACATTAGGGATTAGGGTTTAATAGATAAATAATCATAAAAAACCAAATAACATGGTAAAAGTAAATATAAAGGAGTAAAAATCTTTTTACCATATCATTTTCACTTTTCCACTATTTGAGCCCCAAAACCCCTCTTTTTCCCTCGAAGTTCGGTGTCAGATTGCGGGAGTTACAAGCATCCATTCGTCAAGCCATCAGGGACAGTGAGGTAGGCTCTTTGTCCTCTACTCTTTCATGGTTTTATTTTGCATTTTCATTGGTTAAAATTCATTTTTTGAGTTGATTTTATGAGCCCTACTTGCGCTCATCCATTCTCGCAGGTGGGCTACACGGGACCTGCGAGAATGGGTGATTCTCGCAGGTGAACTTACAATAGCCTGCGAGGTTCTCACACTGTGCCTAAAGGGCACCTGCGAGAACCGTAAAGCACAAAAGTTTTTTAAAAATTTACTCAATGAAAGAGAACCAATTCATGAATAGAGTTACTAATCCTCTTTTTGTGCTTCTTATGCAGGTAATTGGCCATCAAAATGGTTCTTGAATGGCGTGAAAGGGAGCACGAAGAAGACAATGCCATTGCCGGAAATCATCCACCCACTATTGCTGCTTTGAGAAACTGTGGCCTTTTGAAGTACTTTCGTATCTCGGGCATGAGGGCCCAAGTCAGGTTATTAGAGTACCTTGTGCATATGTGGGATCCCGATCAGCAAGTATTTCATGTATGGGTCCACACACTATCCTTAGATATTGAGGACATTTACTTCTTGACTGGATTGTCACGACATGAGTACCATGTGAGCCTGACTGGTAGCAAAGGTGGTGGGCTACCCATGAGTGAGTACTGCCGCTTACACTGTGTTCCCGAGATAGAGAGGAAGAAAGGGAAAGTAGCTATTTGGGGAGTACGGGATTTGACCCTCCGTACTATCTTATTCACCATTGCTCGAATTGCTGGGAGCTCAGCTCCTCACATGGCGCTCCAGAGTTACTTTCAGTATGCTATTGAGTGTAATAAACCTAATGTTTTTAACTGGGCAGATGTTGTGCTTCATAGTATGAAAAGGCAGTTGACCAAAAGCAGATGAGGTGACCTGAAGCAATTTGGGTACAGATCTTTGTTAGTGTCCTTCTTTCTCGAGAGGGTTCCATTACTGAGGCTACAAGTGGAGTGGAATTTACCGGCTCCCAAGGATCCAATAATGCTGAGATGGTGTCAGCTCATGGCCCGACACATAGCTAGACCAATTATCAAGTATGATGATACTTTCTTCGACTGGCTGCAACCATAGATGTTGATGGTTGATGATTATGCTTATGCCGGGTTGGATTTCCGAGGAGATCCAGACTTAGTCCTGCCGGAGGATGCTCAGTGGGGGGAACTTGGTAAGAAGTACACAATTTTTTTCTTTTTAAATGTTTTTGTGAATTTTATCATATTCAAATGTTTTTTATATGTTCGTCCAAAGACTAAATACGAAATCATTTTTGATGACAAAGATGTGGGACCTTACCGACCTCCTGGTACTTCTCCTATTCAGCGGCGAGGAGAGGTAGCGCCAATGCTACAATGGGAAGCCGAGGATTATCAAGAAGTGGAACAAAACCTAGAGGGTTTGACAATAGATATACCAGACATGCCTCTTGGAGAGGTTCCACGACGCGATCAACGTCATACAGTAGGAGTGTCAGAGTCTATGAGTCGACTGCTCCGTAGAGTTGCCTGGGCAGTCGTGTGTTACCGTGAACGTCATCCATGACGTCACTTTGTAGAAGCTATGAGCTTCAGATTTTGACATTTTGGTCTTCGGACAAAACTTTTTTGTAAAAAACTCTTTTGATCGTTATATATCCAGATGGCTTCTACCGATTTATCATGTGTTGTGAAAATTGATGTGATTGATTTATAAATGATCCAAATGTCTGTCTAATACATAGTTAGCCAATGCATTAGTTAATGTATTTAGACATCTAAGAATATGTTGATATTCAATGTAATAAAAATAATGTTCCAAGAGGAGAATTCTCAAATACACCCGTAAAAAAGTAGGACTTCGAATAGTATAGACATTACTTAAATGTAGTACTACAAGCTGCGAATTGAGTCGCACAACCAAATGACAGATTCCGAGCGAGATAGCATCAACTAATAATTCAATAACGACGCTATACTCTGCAATTCGCATGGCCGAGACACACACCTCGTAAGGAGACAAGTTCGTTTGTAGGGGCATAAATTGCCCATGCAGTGGAAGCAAGGTTCTGAGTACTACGGCTAGCGCCATCAGCGAAGCCAATATAGGGTAGCGAAGGCTCTGACATCTAGAAATCAAACACAACGTCACATAAGGGCAGAGACCAGATAACGACAAAAGAAAGCTATAGTAACACACAAGAAGTATGATACAATAAAAATACAAGTACTCGTGCACAGAGGATTTTATGCATAGTACTTCTTCAAGTACAACCCATTCCTGGATTCGCTCAAAGGGATACCATCGTAATCCACTAACTCATAAGATCCTTTTTCCAAAACTCGTCAGACAATATAAGGACCTTGCCACATGGCTTCGAATTTTCCATCTCCTAGCATATCTCGATCTTGATCATAGAGGAGAATGAGATCTCCTTCTCATTCTAGTTTTAAAGAGGGTATCTCGCATTCAATCGGGAGAATAGCTTCCAAACCATATACTAACCGGAAAGGTGTAAACCTAGTAGCAGATTTGATGAATGTCCGATAAGCCCACAATGCCGAAAACAACATTGTGTGCCAACTTGTTTTGTGAATCCCTATCATTCGTCGGAGCATAGTTATGAGAACTTTGTTAATTGCTTGGACCTGGCCGTTGGCTTGTGGGTAATAGGGCATTGAGTTATCATGGCGAAGACCCAACTTTTCAATAAGTTCGGACATCATGAAGTTTTTGAAGTGGCTACCGTGATCAGTGATGATAGCTTGGGGAAAATCAAAACGAGCTATGACGTGATTAAAAATGAATAATGTTGTGGTCTTTCCAGTGTTGTCAAATGTCGACATCACCTCATCCCATTTCGTAAAGTAATCAATGGCTACAATGATGCAACCATGCCCCCCGGACGAGTGAGGGTGACATGTCATAAAATCGAAGCCCCATTTCGCAAAGGGATCAACTGAGACCACAGGGTGAAGAGGAGCAGGATGTGACCGTATCTTCTGATTATAGGTGTGGCAAGCATGGCATTTTTTAATGGAGATTCTACAGTCGTTAAATAAACAAGGCCAAAAATACCCTGCTCGTAAGATCTTCTGAGCAGTAGCATACCCAGACATATGACCACCACAGGCTCCAGAATGGCAGTCATTCAAAGCTTTATCAGCTTCGTCGAATGTTACGCAACTTCAAAAAATAGAGTCAATTCCCCGACGATAAAGAGTATCCCCGAGGATAATGTATTGATGGGCTTGATAGCGTATGCGACGTCGGTCAGTACTAGACAACGTTGGACGGAAAGTCTGGGTTTGGAGATAGATAATGATATCACCATACCAAATATCATCAGTGCTAATAAGGAAAAGAGATTCTTCAGGTAATGAATCAGCTGCTACATTTTCCATTGCAGAATGGGGAAAGTCACATATCAACTCAGCAAAAATTGAGGACTTCTTGGACTTGGCGCATTCGAATTCCAAGTCAAACTCCTGGAGTATCAAAATCCATTTGGAGTACTTTCCCCCTAGCAATTGATGTGTAAGAATGTGTTTCATAGGGTTGCAGTAAGAAATCACTGTAGTCTTGCACGAGAGGATATAGTGTCGGAAGCGTTGGACGGCTTGAACGACAACCAAGGCCAGTTTTTCGACATGTAAATACTTGATTTCAGTAGAAGTTAGACTTCAACTCAAGTAGTAGATAACATGTTCGTCATGAGCATTATCCTCTTGGATGAGAACCATACCAATGGTGTAATCCGAGGCAGCAAGGTATAGGAAATAATTGCGACTGTAATCGGGGGGAAAGAGAAGCAGAGCACGCGTTAGGGACAATTTCAAATCTTCGAAAGCATTGTTGGCAATGGTATCCCAGATGAAATCTAAATCCTTTTTGAGGAGCCACGTAAATCCACGAGTTATCTCGACGTAATTCAGGATAAAACGACGAAGAAAGTTTTCTTTCCCCTGCAAACTTTGCAACTGGCAAAGTGTAGAAGGAGGAGGGAGATTAAGGATCACCTCAACCTTTAAAGGATCCACTCGGATATCTTGACGCGAAACGATAAAACCTAGAAGGAGACCGGATTCCACGCAGAAAACACACTTATGAGGATTTAAACATATACGGTAGAACCGACAACGAATGAAAATGGCTCGGAGGTGGGTTGGGTGATCCACTCGGTGCATTGAGTGAGCAGGTAAATCGTTCAAATATGGTTGAACGATGTGCTTGATATCATGGAAAGAATAAGACATAGCACGTTGAAAATTTGTGCCAACGTTCTTGAGACCGAAAGGAAGTTTCCAATAGGCAAAAGTACCCCGAGGACAAATAAAAGCAGTCTTATGTTGATCCTCGGGAACAATGTTGATTTGATTATACCCGGAGAAACCATCCATGAGAGAGAAGATTTCACTTTTGGCACAATCATCGACGAAGGAAGTAGGAAAGTTGTCTTTGGGACAAGCTTTGTTGATATCCCTATAATCAACGCATACACGAATGGTACCTTGTTTCTTGTCAATCGGGACAAGATTAGAAACCCAGTCTGTGAGAGCCACCGGATAAATAAAGCCAACTTTCAGAAGTTTCTCAACTTCGAGCTTGATAGCAGCCACTTTATGTGGGTGAACTGGATGAAGGCGTTGCCATACAGGTTTAGCGTCGGGGTATGTCTTTATCTCATGTATCACAATCTCAGGGTCGATACCCGACATTTCTTCGTAACTCCAGGCAAATATGTCACGAAACTCTTTGAAAAGGGATGTGTAGGTGACAATTTCGTCAGAAGAACATGAAGCTCCGATATGGACATTTTCGATAATCCCAGGTTTGATGGATATGTCAAGGGGAATAGTGGGTGAGATATTTCTTAAGTTTCCTTCAGAAAACACATCGTGTGCGGAGGCGAGAATGGTCGAGACGACGACAACGGTCGACAGGGTCGAGATCCGTTGGTAGTTCTCAAGGGTATGTTGCTCCAGAAAGAGGATGGAACGATGATGTCCATCATCCCAAGGGGTGTCCTCCATTATAGACATGATCATCTCGTCGGTGGAAAAAACGACACGAAAAGGATCGAGAGACAACTCACCAAGAGAGGGGGTAGAAGGTGTTGCCGATTGAATGGCCTGATAGGCAGATTCAACCGGACTTAATGGCATTGCGTCACCGAAACGAGGATGATATCTAGGGTCAGGTACTATCCAAGGGTTGTGAGACGCAGGAAGTTCATGAGGCGAGGTGGAGATAATGTTGATGGAAGCAACAAACGAGTGTGGAACATTGGGTGGTGGAATGGGGAAAGTAACCATTAATGAAGAGTCTTTTAGAAGGCCTACACCGACATTCTCATAACCTGGTGGGGTTTTAGCGATGAACAATATGTTGCCAACACGGGTATCCGAATCAAAGAAGGCTAGTTGGTCGACGGTGATGACCTTACCTTGATGTGGGAAAGGTACCACACGAAAAAGGGTCGACACAACTGTGCGCATGGAATCGATCTAACTACGGCCAAGCAGAAGATTGTAATCAAGGGAAGCGTCAAAGACTTCCACTTCGACTTGGATTGTTTTGCCTTCTAACATGATGGGAAATGAAGGAAGAACACCGTATGGCTTAAAACCGGAGCCGTTGAAGGCTTTAAGAGTGTTCTGGGATTCATTCAAAGAAGGAGAGCCAATGGCTTTCCAACAAGCAAGAGACATGACACACGTCGAGGCACCCTCGTCGATAATGGTTCGACAAATGTTTTTGTCAGAGACAATCACTTGGATCTGGAATGCGAGTTGAGGGGGTAACCTTGGAATGTGATCTTCCAAGTCAAAATTTATTAAATTCATATCCGTCGGGTCGATTCCACTGATAGCTTTCAACAGTGCCTTCCATTGTGCAGGACAAGTTTGAAGGACTTCAAGGGCTGACATCGCAGAAGGTGCTTGGGCCAGATCTTCAACAATGTTGTAGTTCTGGGCCGCATGAGCATGAGGATTGAAAGACGATTTTCGAATGATGCCCTTTGGGGGGGGTCACAGAACTATGTCGAGGCTCGGTCGTTCAAGATGAAGAGGACCATTGGTAGGTGGAGTTGCAAAAGAGGGTTGTACCAGGGAAGGAGGTAGATCATCAACCTTTTCTTTAGAGGGAGAATAATCTTTGGCTCGAGTAGTGAGTGCAATGTCACTCTGCTTTGAATCGCTAGTACACATCAAAACATAGGATGTAGTAGAGGGTGAGGGTTGGTCATGAATGACCAACTGAGCCTATTGTTGATACGGGAAGGGTTGATACAAAATGGCCGGTGCAGGTGGTTTTGGAGCTTCTTGAAGGAACTTAGTGACCTCGGCGCGTCGTGGACAATCCTTCATGTAGTGATCATCACCACAAATAAGACAAGGGTATCGAGGTTTGATCTTATCCTGATCATCAACAGGGGTAGTTTTGGTTCGCTCTGCTTGAGAAGTATTTTTTTCCTCCTTATTCTTACCTCTCCCCTTTTTAGATTTTTTTTTACCGGCTGGGGTAGATTGGACAACATTTACCTCAGAAGTCTTGCCGGTGGGAGGGGCAGGAGACAGAGCATTTTGAACATTAGAAGAAGAAGGTTTGGGGTTTGTGCTTGAGGCTAAATGTGGTTGGGCCTGGAAAGTGCCAATCACACTGTCAGCTGCATGCAAGGCAGTTGGAGTAGTTGAAGTTGTGGAAGTGGAAGGACAAGGTAAGTCTAGTAGTAAATCGTAAAGGGTTCTCGTTTGTGAGTAAACGAGGTCAAGATATTGAGCACGACTTATAGCCTGTTATTACGTGACTACTCCTCCCATGGCGATGTCATGACCGATTTCGTTCAAAAATGATTTGGTGAACCACTCTGCAAGCAACTGATCGGGGGTTTCAATTTTAATAAGACGTCGTTGCTGTCACCACTCATGAATGTGATCGGATATATGAGTGACCTTGTTCTATTTGAAAGAAGTCAAAATCTTGGTCCCCGTGTCATAACGAATCGGTAACTGGTAGTGTGTGAGGAAATCCATAGCTAGGGTGTTAAAGTCAGAGAAGAAACCTCATGGCAATTCGATATACCACTTCGCAGCAGAACCTGTGAGGGTTCGTTGAAAAATACGTAAACGAATAGAGTCATCCATCAACGAGTTGGATGAACACCATAGGTGAAAAGTCATAACGTGATTGTTTGGGTCCTCTCC
>JZKD02S0282658.1:147274-165188 GCA_000966675.3 Picea glauca | reverse complement strand
TCTGCTTGTCATTTTTGTTTCCATTGAAAGATTGGTTTGGGTTTTTGTTTATTGCTTGTTCATCAGTTATTGGTTTTCCTTACTTTTGCCACCATGGTGTAGATCCTTTTTGAAAGGTAATTTTTTTTTTTCTTTTAAAAGCATTTTTGTTTTTGAAAATATTGAAAATCAATTGTTGAAATTGTTGAAAAAGAACAAATAGAGAATTGTCATTGTTGCGTGATTTGTTGAGATTACATTTTAAAAAAAATTGTGTATCGTAGTTCAAGATTGTTCCGGAACACTTCTCTTTCCCTCCCGTACATAGGATTCATCGAATGAAAAGTGATATATTTCATTCCTATCTATGCATTGTTGGGTCAGAGTCTCACACAACATCAGTTTCATCTCTGTTTCCTTTGAGTAACAACAGCCCTTAATAACATTGCGTAATTTTAAAATTTAACTAGTAACTCTTTTCTAGGGCTCTATTACACCAACGATTAGCTAGGCTAGCGCTTTGGAATAGGCAGATAGATACACTCTCCAAAGAACAAAACACACAATAACATCTTGTGTTAAGGAGTGTCAAATTCCATTTACAACATTTTGTCCTGGGAAGCCCTTATCACACAAGGGTCAAACCCGAGGTCACATTGATATTGACAGAGTTACTCACCCTGCTTTGTTGATATCGGTGTAGAGATTTCACGTATTATGGGGGTCACTTGGAGGTATACCCACAATGATGATTGGAAGCTTCTCGAGTTGATTTCAGGCTAGATACCCTACCCTTCCGTGTGGATCAGACTGTCAACTATTCCCCTAGGATTTATTGTTGTCAGTGGTAACCTTAGTGGCCTGTCTTCTTAGGTTCTTACACAAGGTGACTGTGAAGGGACAAGTCTTCACAGTACCTAGAATCCATGTTGTCCAAACTCACTCAGGCTGCTTGGAGGATATACCCACTATTATGTGTGGGAGCTTGCACCAGGGTGTAAGTCCATTAAGCAGGTCATCAACGTAACTTTTCCACCCTAGCCCAACCCCTTCTTGTCTCGTTGTTGCGACGTTGGATTTCATCACCAACTAGTGACTTTGGAATTAGAAGGTCTTGTTTGCTTGGTATTGTTTCCTAGATTTTGTTTACTAGCGCGTGTTGTTTGTTTATCAAAGTTGACCATAGGTTTTCTCTTTGTAAGTTTGTAACTCGTTCACAATAGACCCTCCACGTCGTTCATGTAGAATGCAGGGCTTACCTCCAGAAAACCTGGAAGGTTCCCAACCCCTGCCTACAAGCTCATCTGAGGGCTCTCCTCAACAGAGTGAAGTCCAAGATGTTACCACTCCAAAAGTGGAAAGAATCGACTCTCTAGAACATTTCTGAATTACCAATACTCGAGAGGACTTTTGACTTCACCCCGATTCTGAGAGATGTATTATGCGAGTGAATTCTTCCGAAGACTTAGTTATGTTGTCTTTTGGATCACCGACTGGAACCTTTCTAGGACCTGAAGGCCAAGACCCTTTTTGGTCTGCTGGCATTTTTAGACGGGATCTCTTTGGTGCAGGATCAGGCATTGAAATCACCGTCTCACCTGCATTCCCCAAAACCTCTGACCCAGATGCAGTACCTTTTACTACTTCTTATTATTTTCCTGGTACAGAAGCTCCACGATCCAACCACATCTTGACCGTCCTTATAGAAATGGTCCATTACATAGACACTACAAGTATTCACACCGGGATTACAGTGGCTAGTGAAGCCCCCATTGGCACACCTCTCTCGCCCAGTGTCACCCCAACACTTCCACCCAAATACCGTGTGTTGAATTCTTCTATTCCCACTCCTATGAAAACCCCATTTGAAACTCTTGGTGCTCCCTCTTCTTCTGGGCACTCTCCCCCCGACTTCATTCCGAAACTTTCTCAACCCCCTTTAAGAGGACCTTTTTTGTCCTCTACCGGCATCACTAATCCTAGTGGCACTATTTTGTCATTCACGCCCAATTACTAGATTCCTGTTGGTGGAAAATCTCACTAAGGAGGTTTGACTCAACCCCCCCTTGTAGGGAAAATCCCAATTGGGACACAACCCCCGATTGGAACACAACCCTCGATTGGAGGACAACCCCCACCGACCCCACCCTACAGACAAAACATACCTCCATCCTTGGCCCAGTATTGGAACCATCTGATACAACATAATCCTCAATTGACTAGGGGGAAACAGCTTCTAACTACATCCATTATACCCCCTAGTATAGGCCAACCATATCCAGGTACGTCCAATCTTATTTGGGGCTCGAATGCTTAAACTCACGTCCCTATTCAAGGATACAATCCCATGAGCTACTTTCCTCCACAACAACCACCGAATTTTCCTAGGTCTTCACATTATATGCAGACTGCTTATGGTCCCACTGGTTTTCCGACGAGGCTCCCTCCCCAAAGCCACCAGTACCCACATGTGAATAGACAGTTACCCTTCTTGGCCACTTTGGATCTCCCGAATCTATCAAGGATTTTAAATTATCCAATTCGTCACTCTCCCCAATGGCCCGCTATACCATCCAAGCTACCATCGGACATCCCTAAATTCGATGGCAAAGTAGGAGAGGACCCGAACAATCATGTCATGACCTTTCACCTCTAGTGCTCATCCAACTCCTTGATGGATGACTCTATTCATTTACGTCTTTTTCAAAGGACTCTCACGGGTTCTGCTGTGAAGTGGTATATAGAATTACCATGAGGTTTCTTCACCGACTTCAACACCCTAGCTATGGCCTTCCTCACCCACTACCAGTTACTGATCCATTATGAAATGGGGACCAAGATTTTGAGTTCTTTCAAACAAACCAAAGCCACTCATATATTCGATCACATTCATGAATGGCGAAGGAGACAACGTCTCATCAAACTCGAACTTCCCGATTAGTTGCTGGGAGAGTGGTTCAAAAAATAATTTGTGAACAACATCACTCATGACATGGAAATGGGTGGAGTTGTCACAGAAGAACATGCCATAAGTCGTGGTCAATATCTTGACCTCGTTTACTCGCAAACAAGTACTCTTTACGACTTACTCCCTGATGCACCTCATCCTTCTACTTCCGCCACTTCAACTACTCCAGCTGCCTCCCATGCAGCCGACGGTGTGATTGGCACTTTCCATGCCCAACCACATCCTGCCTCAAGCACCAACCCCAAACCTGCTTCTTATAATGTTCAAAATGCTCCATCTCCTACCCCTCCCACTGGTAAGACTTCTGAGTTAAATGCAATTCAATCTACCCTAGCCGGTAAAAACAAATCCAGAAAAGGAAAGGGTAAGAATAAGGAGGACAAAAATACTTTACAAGCAAAGAAAACAAAAACTCCCCCTGTTGACGATAGGGATAAGCGCAAACCTCGATACCCTTGTCTTATCTGTGGTGATGATCACTACACAAAGGATTGTCCACGATGCGCCAAGGTCACTAAGTTCCTTCAAGGAGCCCCGAAACCACCTGCACCAGCCGTTCTGCCCCAACCCTTCCCCTCTCAACAACAGGCCCAATTGGTCATTCAGGACCAACCTTCCCCTTCTACTACGTCCTATGTATTGATGTGTACTGGTGATTCAAAGAAGAATGACATTGCACTCACCACTCGAGCAAAATATTATTCTCCCTCTAAAGAGAAGGTTGATGATCTACCTCCTTCATTGGTACAACCCTCTCCTACGACTCCACCTACCAATGGTCCTCTTCATCTCGAATGACCAAGCCTTGACACAGTTCTTTGACCCCCTCCAAAGGGCGTCATTCAGAAATTGGCTTTCAATACTCATGCTCATGCTACCCAGAACTACAACATTGTTGAAGATCTGGCCCAAGCACCTTCTACGATGTCAGCCCTCGAAGTCCTTCAAAGTTGTCCTACACAACGAAAGGCACTGTTGAAATCTATCGATGGAATCGACCCGATGGACACAAATTTAATAATTTTTGACTTGGAAGATCACATTCCACAGTTACCCCCTCAACTTGCATTCCAAATCCAAGTGATTGTCTCTGACAAAAACATTTGTAGAACCGTCATCGACGAGGGTGCCTCGACGTGTGTCATGTTTGTTACCTGCTGGAAAGCCATTGACTCTCCCTCTTTGACCAAATCCAAGAACACTCTCAAAGCCTTCAATGGCTTCGATTTTAAGCCTTACGATGTCCTTCCTTCATTGCCAATCACACTAGAAGGCAAAATGGTCCAAGTCAAAGTGGAAGTCTTTGACGCTCCTCTCGATTATAATCTTTTGCTTGGCCGTAGCTGGATCGATTCCATGCGCGCAGTCATGTTGACTCATTTTCGTGTTGTACATTTCCCACATCAAGGAAAGGTAGTCACGATTGACCAATTAGCCTTCTTTAACTCGGATACACGTACTGGCAACATACCATTCATCGCTAAAACCCCACCAAGTTACGAGAACGTCGGTGTAGGCCTTCTCAAAGACTCTTTGTTAATGGGTACTTTCCCCATTCCACCGCCTGATGTTCCATGCTCATCTATTGCTTCAATCAACATGATCTCCACCTCAATTCACAGAACCCCTATGTCTCATGACCCATGGATGGTACCTGACCCTTGAAATCATCTTCTTACGGTGATAAAATGCCGTTAAGTCCGGTCGAATTTGCCTATCAGGCCATTCAATCGACAACCCCTTCTACCTCCTCTCTTGGTGAGTTATCTCCAAATCTTTTCTGTGTCATCTTTCCCACATACGATATGATCATGTTTGTCATGGAAGACACCCCTTGGGATGATGGACATCACCGTTCCATCCTCTTCCTGGAGAAACATACCATCGATAACTACCAACAGATCTCGACCCCGTCGACCATTGTCATCATTTCAACCGTTCCCGAGTCCACACACGATGTGTTTTCTGAAGGGAACTTAAGAAATATATCACCCACTATTCCCCTTGACATATCCATCAAACCTGGAATTGTCGAAAATGTGCATATCGGAGCTTCATGTTCCCCTGACGAAATCATCACATACACGTCACTTTTAAAAGAGTTTCATGACGTATTTGCCTGGAGCTACGAAGAAATGCCGGGTATCGACCCCTACATTGTGATACATGAGATCAAGACATACCCCAACGCTAAACCCATCCGGCAATGCCTTCGTCCAGTTCACCCACATAAAGCGGTTTCTATCAAGCTTGAAGTTGAGAAACTTCTCAAAGCTGACTTTATTTACCCGGTGGCCCTCACTGACTGGGTTTCCAATCTTGTCCCGATCGACAAGAAACAAGGCACAATCCAAATATGCGTTGATTATAGGGATATCAACAAATATTTTCCTAAGGACAACTTTCCTACCCCCTTTGTCGATCAGATTGTTGACGATTGCACCGGAAGCAAAATCTTCTCTCTGATGGATGTTTTCTCTGGATATAATCAAATCAATATTGTTCACGACGATCAACACAAGACTGCTTTTATTTGTCCTTGGGGCACTTTCGCCTATCGAAAACTCCCTTTTGGTCTCAAGAGCACTGGCACAACTTTTCAATGCACTATGTATTATGCCTTCCATGATATCAAGCACATCATGCAACCATATCTTGACGACTTACCTGCTCATTCCATGCACTGAGTCGATCATCCAATCCACCTCTGAGCCATTTTCGTCCGCTGTCGGTTTTACCATATACGCTTGAATCCTCACAAATGTGTTTTCTGTGTGGAATCCAGTTGACTTCTAGGTTTTATTGTTTTGCGTCAATGGATCAGGGTATATCCTTTAAAGGTCAAGGCGATCCTTAATCTCCCTCCTCCTTCTACACTTCGCTAGTTACAAAGTTTGCAAGGGAAAGCAAACTTTCTTCGTCGTTTGATCCCGAACTACGCCGAGATAACTTGTGGATTTACGGGACTAAAAAAGGGGTCTGAGTTTTTATGGGATACCATCACAAACGAAGCCTTTGAAGCTTTGAAACTATCCCTGACATGTGCTCCACTTCTCTTCCCCCCCGATTACAGTGACGATTATTTCCTCTACTCGTAGCCTCGGATTACACCATTGGTATGGTTCTCGTCCAAGAGGATGATTCTCATGACGAGCATGTTATATATTACTTGATTCAAAGTCTAACGCCTACCAAAACCAAGTATTTACATGTCGAAAAACTGGCCTTGGCAGCCATCCAAGAAGTTCAACGCTTCCTACACTATATCCTCTCTCACAAGACTACAATGATTTTTAACTGCAACCTTATGCAACACATTCTCACACGTCAATTTCTAGGGGGAAAATACTCCAAATGGATCATTATACTCTAGGAGTTTGACTTGGAATTCAAACAAGCCAATTCTAAGAAGTCCTTCGTGTTTTCCAAGCATATGCGACTTTTCCCACTCTGAAACGAAAAATATAGCAGCCGATTCATTACCTGATGAATCTATTTTCCTCATTAGTTCCAACGATCTTTGGTATGGAAATATCATCATATATCTCCAAACCCAAACTTTCCAGCCCAATTTTTCCAGTACTGACCAGCGTCGAATGCGCTACCAAGCCCATCAATATATTATCCTTAGGGATACTCTTTATCGCTGTAGGATTGAATCCATTTTTCGACCCTGCCTCACATTCGACGAAGCCAAGAAAGCCTTAAATGACTGCCATTCTGGAGCCTATGGTGGTCATCTGTTTGGGTATGCTACTGCCTATAAGATCTTACAAGCAGGGTATTTTTGGCCTTCTTTATTTAATGACTGCATAATCACCATCCAAAAATGCCACGCTTACCAGACCTACAATCATAAGATACGGTCACATCCCGCTCCTCTTCACCCTATGGTCTCCATTGGTCCCTTTGTGAAATGGGGCATCGATTTCATGACATGTCACCCCTACTCGGCCGAGGGGCATGGATACATTATTGTAGCCGTAGATTTTTTTACAAAATGGGCCGAGGCGATGCCGACATTTGACAATACTAGAAAGACCACAACATTATTCATTTTTAATCACATCATAGCTCGTTTTGGTGTTCCTCAGGCTATCGTCACTGATCATGGTAGCCACTTTAGAAACTTCATGATGTCCGAACTCACTGAAAATTTGGGTCCTCTCCATGAAAACTCAACACCCTATTACCCACAAGCCAATGGCCAAGTTGAAGCAATTAACAAAGTTCTCATAACCATGCTCCGACGAATGATAGGGATTCACAAAACAAGTTGGCACACAATGTTGTTTTCAACATTTTGGGCCTACAGGACATCCGTTAAGTCCACTACTGGGTTTACACCTTTCCGGTTAGTCTATGGTTTGAAATCCATTCTCCCGATCGAATGCAAGATACCCTCTTTAAAACTAGTTGTTGAACTCCTACCAAACACTTCTGCTGAGGAATAACGTCTATTGTATCTTATGCGATTAGACGAAACTTGACGTGATGATACCCTAGTCATAGAAGCCTAGAAGAAACGTGTCAAGGCCCAATACGACAAACATGTCAAGCCTTGTGTTTTCTTCGAAGGATATATGGTTCTCCTCTACGAACAAGATCAAGATATGCTAGTAGATGGAAAATTCGAAGCCATGTGGCGAGGTCCTTATATCGTTAGACGTGTTTTGGAAAAAGGTTCTTACGAATTAGTAGATTACGATGGTATCCCTTTGAGTGAACCCAGAAATGGGTTGTACTTGAAGAAGTACTATACATAAGATCACCTGTGCATGAGTAGCTATATTTTTATTGTATCATACTTCTTGTGTGTTACTGTAGTTTGCTTTTGTCGTTATCTGGTCTCTACCATTATGTGACGTTGTGTTTGATTTCTATATGTCGGAGTCTTCGCTACCCCACATTGGCTTCACTGATGGTGCTAGCCGTAGTACTCAGAACCTTGCTTCCGCTGCATGGGAAATTTACACCCCTACAAATGAACTTGTCTCTTTATGAGGTGTGTGCCTCGGTCGTGTGACCAACAATATTGCCAAGTATAGCGCTGTTATCGGATTTTTGATTGATGCTATCTCGCTCGGTATCCATCACTTGGTTGTGCGACTTGATTCACAGATCATAGTACTATAATTAAGTAATGTCTATGCTATTCAAAGTCCTACTTTGTTACGGGTGTATTTGCAAATTCACCTCTTGGAACGTTATTTTGATTATATTGAATATCAAAATATTCCTAGATGTCTAAATACATTAACTGATGCATTAGCTAAATGTGTATTAGACAGACATTTGGGTCATTTATACATCAATCACATCAACTTTCACACAACACAAGATCAACCGGTAGAAGCCGTATGTATATATAACGATCAAAAAGTTTTTAATAAAAGGTCTGTCCGAGGACCAAAATTTCAAAATCTGAAGCTCATAGCTTCTACAAAGAGATGTCATGGATGATGTTCACGGTAACACATGACTGCTCGGGCAACCCTATGAAGCAGTCGACCAATGGACTCTGACATTCCCACCGTATGATGCTGATAACATCATGGAACCTCTCCAAGAGGCATGTCTGGAATGTCTGTTGTCAAACCCTCTAAATTTTGTTCCACTGCTTCATAATCTTCAACGTCCCATCATGGCACTGGAGCCACCTCTCCTCGTCACTAAATAGGAGAAGTACCAGGTGGTCGATAAGGCCCCACGTCTGTGTCATTAAAAAAGAAGTTTTGTAATTAGACCTTGGACAAACATAAAAACATTTGCATATGATAAAATTCACAAAAAAAAAACATTGAAAAAGTAAAAAATGTGTACTTCTTACCAAGTTCCCCCCACTGAGTGCCCTCGGGTAGGGCCAAGTCCGGATCTCCTTGGAAGTCCAACCCGGCATAAGCATAATCATCGACCATCAACATCTGTGGTCACAACCAGTCGAATAAGGCATCATTGTATTTGATTATTGGTCCAACTATGTGCTGGGCCATGATTTGACACCACCTCAGCATTCTTGGATCCTCTGGAGCTGGTAAACCCCACTCAACCTACAACCCCAGCAAGAGAACCCTCTCAAGAAAGAAGGACACCAACAATGACCCATACCCGAATTGCTTTAGGTTTCCTCACCTGCATTTAGTCAACTGCCTCTTCACTCTATGAAGGACTGCGTCTTCCCAGTTAAAAACCTGAGGCTCAGTACACTCTATGGCATACTGAAAGTAGCTCTGGAGAGCCATGTGAGGAGAAACACTCCCATCCATATGAGAAATGGTGAACAAAATAGTGTGAAGGGTCAAATACCGCACCCCCCAAATGGATACCTTTCCTTTGCTCCTTTTGGCCTCTGGAACACAATGCAAATGACAGTATTCACTCATAGGAAGCCCACCACCTCTACTACTAGTCAGGCTCGCGTGGTACCCACATTGTGAAAGTCCTGTCAAGAAGTAAATGTACTTGATATCCAAGAACAATGTGTGGACCCCTACGTGGAATACTTGTTGGTCTGCATCCCACATATGCACAAGGTACTCCAACAGTCTGACTTGGGCCCTCATACCCGGGATACGAAATAATTTCAAGAGACCACAGTCTCGCAAAGAAGCAACAACACCCAAGTTATTCCCAATAATAGAATCATCCTCTTCATTCTCTCTTTCACGTCATTCTAGAACCATGGTGATAGCCAAATGCCTGCATAAGACACATAAGAAGAAGGTCAACATTTCTCTTCAACACTTGGTAACTTTTTCATTGAGCAAACTTCAAAGAATTTTTTCACTTTGCAGTTCTCGCAGGTGCCCTTTAGGCACAGTGCGAGGTTATCATAGGTGCCTTTGGGGCCACCTGCGAGAATGATGCATTCTTGCAGGTCCCGTGTGGCTGGCCTGGGAGAATGGCTGAGTGTAATTTTAACCCCTAAAACAAACTCAAAAACATGAATTTTACCAATGAAAATGAAAAATTGAACCATGAAAGGATAGAAGACAAGGATCTTACCTCACTTCCAGAGATGGTTCGTCGAATGGATTCTCGTACCTCCCACAATCGAGCGCTAAATTCAAGGGCAAAAGAGGGATTTTGGGCTAAAATATTGGCAAAGTTACAATGACTATGGTAAAAAGAACTTTTACCCACTTATATTCACTTTTACCATTTGTTAGTGGTTTTTATAATTGTTTTATTTATTAAACGTAATGCCTAATACCCTTCTAAGTGCGACTTTTGTAGACGTAATAACATCGATGTTAATACAAAGGGATACAAATATTTTTTCTCTTTTTCATCACATGTTTTGATTGTTTTTTGTGGTTTTTGCACAAAACCTCGAGCTTGGTCTTTGTCCGTTCTCATGCTCGAAAATACATGAGAATGCGATCGAGCACACTTTTATCACTTTTTCGGGCTCAACAAGGTTATACGAAAAAGGAACCTCCCTGGAGTCCTCTTCAAGCTCTTTTTAGACTGTCTAAACATGAAAATATTGCCAAGCAACCTTGCTATTTTCACACTCATTAAAGTATTTGAAGAAAGCGTCTGTTGGGAGATAATTTATCTCTTTTTCGGTTTCACTAGACTATTTTACGAAAAAGGAACTGAGAGAGTCCTCTTTTAAGTGTTTTTCCAGACTCTATAATCATGAAAAACCTTCGAGTTTTCTATCTTTGGACTCGTTAAACAAACATCGACAGACCCGTAATGGGACCGAACCACTCCTTCCTAGGGTTCATTAAACATACTCCAAAGGACTCATCCGAAGGATGAGCTTACATCAACAAGCATATGTTATCCTTCTCAAGCTTGCGTAAAAATAAAGAGGTACTCGCCAGAAATGGTGGGGGAAAAATTGGGAAAGGGATGTGTTTTCGTATTCATATTATTGGTAGTAAGTGCCACTCTTGAACATGACACCCCCTATTCATTATTTGAAGCCGATTTGGGAAATCCATTTGTCTCTCATTCGATTTGCTACAAGGTCATACCCTGCGTCGTGTCTGAGTCAATGCTGCCAAATCATTAGTCGTGTCATTCATGTGTTCAAGAGAAGTCCATCTGAAACCTCTATTGAGTCAACCATCTGCATTTGTCCATTCTCTCCGTGTCAGCCTTCCCTGTGTCCAGTCAAACTTACATGATACTCTGTTTCACCTTCAAAATTTGTTACTCATTTCATGTCATTGATGGGGGATACATCAAGGCCCAAGGCCCTCCTGTGATGAGTTTTGTTCTGTCGAATCTAGCTCATTATTCGGAAACAAGACTTAGAAATTCTTTGGTACCTTGGAACTTGCATGCCTCAATGGCAGGTTTCCTCGCTTTCGACAGTGGGTTTTCATTATTGATCCCTGATCGAGAGATTCTATTGGATGTTCGACCTCAAATCATTTATTCACATCCAGTGGATTGTACTAGTGTACCTTGGGAGTCATTGACATTAATGGTGATTTCCCTCACACTTGTTAACGGTTTCATCAATGATTGGTAATCAAGTGGTTTCTACCATGTTCGACTTCAACACATGTAATCACCTGGTTAGATTCGTACTTTCGGGTGACAGGATTGAAGACCCTGGATCTCATATCTTTGATCCAGGTTGCGATGGGATAGGTATAATTTGCTGACACATAGATCCACTTTGTATGTCTCGTGGCTATGTCGTCTCAATTTGAATTTTATTTCATAGATCCACAGTGTATTCTTGGCGACTATGCGATATTTTGATGGCATGGATCCACAGTGTATGATTGGTGGCCATGACCCTATGTTTATAGTGTCATCTGTCCATGATCTGAGTATGGGAATGAATTCCTTAGAACTAGTATGATATTCTACAGATGCTTGGTTGTTTGCAGGTTTTCGATTAGGTGTGCTCCTGGTTTTCGACACACACATGCAGTTTACAAAGTATTTCGACTGTCACTAATTTCGGCCTCATACTTTGGGGGGCATTCTGTTACCCATGATTTTGGTCATCTATATGGTGTATTAACAATGGTGTACTCAGGCTCCCAACAAGAACTTTCTCCTGAGAAAAGTGACATTTATCTCCTTCCAGAAAACACATTTTTAAATAGAGTTCGCAGGCTGGTTATAGCCTAGGGTACGAGAATGACCCATTCTCGCAGGCCACCTTTAGCTAGGGTGCGAACTTCTCACACTATGCTCTATACCTAGGGTGAGAACTTCTTGCACTGTGCTCTATACCTAGGGTGAGAACTTGTTCTCAAGCTTGGAAAAAGATGAAGTCTCGATGGTTCTAGAAGGGAATCTTCTAGAAAATGGGTTGGCATTCGAATGGTTATCATTTTACTGGCTTCCCTGACTTGGTGGGATCATTCTCATCCATGTAACCATCTCATCCTCTTCTATATATTGAAATGATTCTCATGGAAAAGGTTAAGCAAGATTAATTGGAGAATTGGTGAAGGAATTGTGTGAAGAACCCAGCTTGAATAGGAGCTTGGAGACTCTAGCAAGTCTATCAAGAGGAATTGGATCTTTTTCATGCAAGGATCATGCAAGTGTGTGTGTTGGAACCAAGAGTCACCGAAAGTAATCTTGCGACATCAAGGCGATCAAGTTGTATCTTCTACTTTCGATTAATATGATACAACGGCATGCCCTTTTCCCATAAAGTCATTCTTACTTTATTGTGTAATTCCTTGATCATACACATAAGTTGACGATTGAATACATTTTTCTGTCTTCACTTTGGTTGGTTTGTGTTGTCTTGGTATTGACCTCACAAGAGCACCGGAGTGAAGTGGGAGCAATAGAGACCCTAGGAAGTGATACAAAGGTATGTCACTTGTTCCTCTTTACTAGCTATTTCAATGGTCGTAACTTAGGGAATGAGTCATGTCCTGTCCTGTTTTGTTCTAGATCCAGGTGGATTTAGGGAGATCTGTTAGTGTCTGCACCTACTGATTAGTCCGATAACAATTTACCTCACCCTATGCAAATTTTCTTAGAAGGCCTTGTTCCATTTCCCTATGCAGACTTGAAGTCCCCTTTTGCAAATCCCAGAGCTAAAAACATTATTTTTCTACATATATGTTCCCTATCTATTATATAACATGCGTATACATAGGATGAACCACTACAACCCACGTACATCGAGTTTTGTGCCCAAAATTAAAAAATGGTGTCGGGTTTCCATGTCACGTCACAAGATCCATGATCCTTGACCTTCCATATAATGGAAACGTTCCGACTCGACCCTTCAGTTCCACTTGAAGGCTATAAATGGGCCAAATTCAAGCTATGGAAAAAGGGAGAAGAAGTCAACTTTGAGAGCAAATTTACTCTGGTGAAATTATTCACTTCATATTGAGTCTGCATCCCTTTATCCTTTTAAGTCTGAACACATTGTTCAGCCCCCAAGCTCTTCCCTACATGATTGAGAACCTCATTGTTTCTCTTATATGAGCTTGCCTTTGGTGGAGGCCCAACTGGAAGGGACTTAGTTTCTCGTTTCTAAACCGTGCTGACACATAAGTTTGTAATTCATTCACTTATGTTGATTATATTTTAATAGAAATACTATTTTCTCGTCCAATTAATATCTTGCAAATATTTGAATTGTCCAATTAATATGCTATTGAATGTGATAAAATTATATATTATCACCATATGCTTGCGTTTCTTGGTTGTTGAGGACAAGTTGCAGGTGTATTGCTTTGAGTCAAGTGCTCAACGGTGGACTTCATCGAACGTCTGGATGAGGTAGGCCTTTTATCTTGTCTTGCTAGCATATTTGTTTATATAGCATAGCTGGGATTAGAGTTGATTTTTGCAGTCATTTCCGTCTATTAAGGTTTACCCCTAGCCATAGAGAGATTTTTCTCGTAACAGAATTGGCGACCATACTGGGGAGAGAATCTTGTTTTTGGGGTTTGGAGTGTTTTTCTCCTTTGATTGCTCTCATTTATATTGAGTTTCTTGTCATCTGACTACTTGACATCCTATGTTCATTCTGAGTCTGAGTTTCTTAGCCTTCTCCTTAAATTGGTTGTCTTTTAAAACATATATGTGGTTTTTTACCTGACATTCACGTACATACACGTGTTGTCCATCTTCAAGAGGAATATATACATGATTTTCCCCTGAACAGTCATGTACATCACCCTTTGTTCCTTGGTTGCTGGGTTTTATGTTTGCTGGGTAAGTTTTGATGGTTGTTGAGTCTTCTTGGGTCTCTATTATGATTGTTAAGTGTTTGTGGAATGATAAGAAACCTTTCTTTGGTTGAATTTTTGGGTGGTGCCTTTCTCATCATCCTTTTCATTTGATTGTCCTTGCATCTTGGGTTAGGTTTTTGCTTCTTAATATCCTACTTGGTTTGTATCTGTTTACATATAGTAGAATTTTTGTATCAAGTTGTTGTTCATTCCTTGCATTTTCATTCTTTAATACTGAAAATACAAAAATATTAGGCATTTTTCATTGTTGGCATTTGATATTTTGGGTTCTTATCATTGATCTTGGTACATGTGAAGAGTGATTGCATCTTATTTGTAATTGCAGAACTAAATTGAAAATTGCATTTTGAAAAGCATATCATTTATTGGGAATTGAAGTTAGGACTTTGCATTGTATTCATATTCATTTATTTTACTTGATGAGTCATAACATCACTAGTTTCACAACCACACCTTTTTTGAGTAAGAAAGGCCACTAAAAGCAATGTTGATAATTTAAAATTGATTAGTAACGATTTTATTTTCTAGGGTGCACAAACTAGCTTACGATTTAGTGCCTTGGAATAGGATTTTGTGAGTAAACTTCTCCAAGGCTATTAAATCAACATATGTGTATTGTAGTGTAACTTTTCACTACCGAGGTTTTCAACCTCTCCGTTACCATTCTATACATGAATGTTTACATAATTCGTACAGGAATTATAACCACATGCATTTAACACAATTAAACACACTTAATTCTTAGAGTAAAATATATAAGTTACTGCTACAATTACACAAGCCATAACATTCAACAGTAACTCATTTACACAGTGGAAAACATGATACATAAAAAGCACAGTCATGCCAAATGTGATAAAAACATAATTCAGATACTTATCTTTGAACAGCTGTAGAATTCACCAACCAAGTGCAGGCCTTCCACGAACCTCCCATACTTAGACCGCACTATTCATCATCTCAACAGTAGGTCACCCCCGAGCTGGGACCGAGCACCATCCCAAGGCAAGGAATCCTAGGCTAGGCCGAGGTTACAGGGAAGATAGCACATACACATCCACCAGGAAGAAAGCTCTCCCGGGAATCTCCCATGCTCACTGCCCACGGACCATCATTCCCCACATGCCTGTTCCACCCTAGGAGAGTGCACCTTCTCTTTCACATAGACAGTCCTTCGGCTACCAGTATCCCTTACCTTGGGCTACAGGAACAGACTGGACTAGAATTCTCCGGGCTCTATGGCAGCTACAGGGTTCCTTCCAGGAGTTCTCTTCTCCCTCTGCGCCCTCTCTCACCTGGGGGAGTCACTCATAGGCCAACAAGCCTCATTCAGTCCAGCACTGCATGGTCACAACAGCCCATGGGGAACACAAACAAAGGCTTTCCCAAACTGGTTCAATAATCCCAGAATGATCTCACAGTGATGTTTTCGAAACAGGGCTCCACGCACATGCTAGCTCAGCTTTTCCCGAACAACCAAGGATTCTTCCACACGAGTCCAAAACAGGCTCATTTAGGGAATTCACACACAGGATTTCTCAGAGACAGACAAAGACTCCACTCTCACTAGATAGGGGTGTACACACATTCCTCAAGGCAAACACAGGCTTTCCTTTCTGTCTCAGGATTACACGCAGGTCTCCTGCAGATTGGTTTTCCACAGCTCTTTTCCAGGGCAGTTGGATCGAATGGACGAGAACCCCCCCTCACGACTTACTTCGTCTGTTTTATTTGCATGCACCAGGGTTGACACTTGTCACCCTGGGAACTTCATGCGTAAACTGCATGCGTTCCATCCGTACGCTTCCTTCCACCACCTGGGAAATCACGTGTCCTTCCCAAAGGACTTAGGGTAAAATAATATGCACATGGCTCTTTTTGGAAATAATATTAAAATATTATTCCAGGCCTAAGACCCCTAGGCTTATCCCCTAGGCTCAACACTCAGCTCCTTTCCCACCTTCTAGCCCCTAATTCCTTGCCCACTCTATGGATGCTCAGTCCCCCATCACTCATTCATCGTGGTCGGTCTGCACTGGCGGTGTTTATATTTTATTAATTGATCTGCATACATACAAGTACATTAGCAGGCTCTTGGCCTTCAACACTTAGGCTCCCTGGCCTAACAAAACACATAAGCCTACAGCTTATACAAAACTTGGCTCACCAGCCTATAGAACACATTTACAATTCTTTGCATAAAGCATGATCTGTAACGGGGCTCAGCCTTGGGGACACTACAATCCCCCTCCCCTTATTTTTTCACTGTCCTCAGTGCAACTTATACTACCTCTATGTGTCCTTCAAAGTTTTCAAAAAGATGCGGGTACTTTTCCCGCATAACTTCTTCATGCTTCCATGTCACGTCCTTAGGACCGTACCAGGTCCACTGAACCTTTACAATCTCTATAGCTCGATTCCAGAGCTGCTTGTTTTTCCTGTCCAATATGCACACAGAATGCACCTACAGGACACCTTCTGGTTCCACCTGAATCAAAGTCCAATCAATAACATGATTAGCATCAGGTACATATTTCTTAAGCAGTGAAACATGAAACAAATTATGTACAGTCATAGATGCAGGTAATGCAAGCATGTATGCAACTGGCCCAATCCTTTCCAGGATCTCAAGTGGCCCACAAAATCTTGCTGCCAACTTGGCGCAACTTCCCAATTTCAGGGAACTCCTATTAGCTTTCACTTTCAGGAAAACATGGTCACCCACTTTAAATTCTCTATGGGTTCTGTTACTATCAATGCAACTTTTCTACCTATCCTGGGCAGCTTTCAAATTCTGTTTGATTTTGATCATATGATCTTCCATCTCTTTGAGTAGTTTAGGTCCAACTACTACTCTGTCAGCTGGATTATCCCAGCTCACTGGAGTGTTGCACTTTCTTCCATAAAGTGATTCGAATGGGCTCATCTTCAAATATGCATGGTACCCATTATTGTAAGTGAATTCTACCAAGTGCAGGTAGTCTTCCCACCTTGATGGTTTATCCATCACATACATCCTCAGCATGTCTTCTATTACTCTATTTACTCTCTCTGTCTGTCCATCAGACTCAGGATGATATGTTGTACTGAAGTTCAGATTCGTTCCGAATCCCTTGAATAGTCCTCTCCAGAAATTTGAAGTGAATTTCGGGTCCCTATCAGACACAATTGTCTTAGGAATTCCATGCAAGCGTGCAACTTCTTTTATAAAGATATCAGCAAGATCTGCTACTCTGTGGGTGGTTTTCAATGGAATAAAATGGGCAGCTTTAGTAAGCTTGTCCACCACCACCATGATTGAATCATGCTGCTTGCTTGTTCTGGGCAATCCTGTGATAAAATCCATTGTTACCACATCCCATTTCCACTCAAGAATAGGTAAAGGCTACAACAACCCTGCTGGGTGTCTATGCTCAACCTTGACCTTCTGGCATTCCATACATCTGGCGATGTATTCAACAATTTCCTTCTTCATACCTAGCCAAAAATAATGGCTTTTGACTGCTGCCACAGTCTTCTGATATCTAGGATGACCAGCATAAGTCACATTATGCATTTCTTTTAGAATTTCCAGCTTCAATTCTCGGTCATTAGGTACATACACTTTGTTTTTATATAGAAGTAAACTATCAATTCCCAAGGTACAACTTTCCTTGGTTTGTGGTTTCTCATGCTGCTGTAGCTTTGCTACAAGTCTTTTGTACTGCAAATCAGCATTTGCAGCTTCAAGAATTCTGTCTTTCAACTCAGTTCTGTACAT
>JZKD02S0282658.1:125983-147115 GCA_000966675.3 Picea glauca | reverse complement strand
TATTGTCTTTCCCTTTGATATGCCTGATATCAAAGTCATATTCGCACAGGAATTCCAACCATCTAATTTGCCTTGCATTTAGAGTTGGCTGATCAAATAAATACTTCAGACCATTATGGTCTATTCTTAATTCGAATTTCTTGCCCATGAGGTAATGTCTCCATTTCCTTAATGCATGGACAACTATTGCCAGCTCTAAATCATGAGTGGCATAATTATTTTCATGCTCTTTCAACTTTCGGGATTCATAGCAGACTACAAATCCTTCTTGACTGAGAAATCCTCCCAGCCCTTCCTTACACGCATCCGTGCACACTACGTAATCCTTACTTGGATCAGTAATATTTAGGATTGGAGCACTAGTGAGTAGCTGCTTCAATTGCTGGAAGCTGCTCTCACATTGTTCAGTCCACTGGAACTTCTTCTCCTTCCTTTGCAAGGAAGTGATAGCATGAGTTATCCTTGAAAATCCGGCTATGAACCTCCTATAATAGCCTGCAAGACCCATAAAGGATCTAACTTCTGTCACATTTCTTGGTGCTAGCCACTCTTGAATGACCTGTACCTTCTCAGGATCCACAGCGATCCCCTCTTCAAAAATAATGTGTCCCAGATAATGGATCTGCTTTTGGTAAAATGAGAACTTGCTCAGTTTTGCATAAAGCTGGTGTTCTCTCAACACCTGCAACACCATTCTAAGATGTTGTTCATGTTCTTCCTCTGTCTTGGAGTACACCAAGATATCATCTAAGAAGACTATAAAAAACTTGTCTAGATAATTTCTGAACACTCCATTCATTAAACACATAAATACAGCAGGCGCATTGGATAGTCCAAACGACACCACAATGAACTCATAATGATCGTACCTTGTTCTGAAGGCAGTCTTGCTGATGTCTTCATCTTTTATCCTCACTTGATGATATCCAGATCGAAGATCTATTTTTGAAAATACTTTCGCATCCTTTAACTGATCAAAAAGATCATCAATCCTTGGCAGAGGATACTTGTTCTTGAAAGTGACTTTATTCAACTATCGAAAGTCAATGAACAGCCTCATCGTCCCATATTTCTTCTTCATGAATAGGACTGGGGCTCCCCATGGTGACACACTGGGGTGAATTTAGCCTTTCTTTAATAGCTCTTCAAGCTGCAATTGCAACTCTTTCAGCTCTGGCGTACTCATCCTATAAGGAGATTTCGAAACTGGAGCTGCTCCAGGCATCAGATTTATAGAAAAATCGATGTCCCTCTTCGGAGGTAGTCTAGGCACCTCCTGAAACATGTCCTCAAACTCTTTGAGCACCCTGTGGTCTGTGGTCTCCCAGATTTGGGACCACACTTTGGAATACTTCTTCTACCCGGGCTGCAAATAATTGACAGCCTTTCCGGTAACATTTCTTCAGCTGCATAGCTGAGATTTCCCTCACAGCCACGACTCTGGGAATTCCTTGGACTATTACCTGATTTCCCTCTTCATTCAGACATGTGACCACTACCCTCACCACACGACCACTACCCATGACCGTGATCCATGCTTCTATCGGGGTTTCGGGGTTTGTGATGTCGCGATGCACATGCATTCACCACCCCCAATCCTTCGATTCTCGATGTTCTTTTACACTGGCTAGCTCTCCTGGCTCAGCCTCTGGTCCACATGACCATACTATATGACCTCCACCTTACCCCATCGGGGTTTCGACGGTTTCAATGTCAAAGCGCATACGCTCACGGGATCCTCGATATCCCGATTACCGATATGCCGATGCACCTTTTTCTTTAACCCTTCGTGGTTAAGCCCAGGTCCATGTGACCTGTGTTCATATGACCACAGTCATATGCTTTTGTCGGGGTTTTCTGGGTTCAGAGTTTCAAAGTGTATGACTCACTCGTCACCGGGGTTCCCGATTTCCTGATGAACTTCAACACCGATGGACTTACTCCTTGTCGGGACTTTCCCCGATGGAAGATCTCTGCCACGTGTCCCCTAATATGGACGGTCCAGATCTTATTGTGAAATCGTAGATCACGATTCGTTGTGACAAGATCTCTACGTGCTCGAGAACTCCGATTCTCTGAGTTCTGACTCTCTCCAGGATTCTGACATGTGTCCTTCTTGAGATCCTACGGCTATGATTTCTTCAGTGTTTCGAGACTCACAAGGTCTCAGTTCTCTTGAATTCTAAAATCCCGATGCCTCTTCGGGACTTCTCCTCTACCCATGAGGACTTAAACCCTATGCAACTTCTGTCAACTTGGACGGTTGACGGGTAATCCCAAAGCAATCTTACGACTCACGATCCTCCCGAGTTTAAACTCCTGGTGTGGTCATAACCTCCTATGCAGTATCCAAAGGCTTTAAACCTTGTGCACATTCTCCAGATCTGATGGTTACAAGGGTTTGCCTTTCCTCCCAAACAGATCCTACGGTTCTAACACCATTGGTGTAGAGACCTGTTTCCCTGTGGTCATAGACCATACCAGCTGCGGTTTCCCAGCACCGCTAAACCTCTTGAGCTTGTAAACATGGTCAAGCAACTACTTGACACACTGGAACAAACCAACGTCCGAAATTGGCCATTCCAGGCCCAATTTCTCTTCACATTTTCGGTCCAAAGACCACTCCAGTGGCCCATCTAGGCTCAGTGTCGAAACCTTAGCTCTGATACCACTCTGTAGTGTAACTTTTCACTACCGAGGTTTTCAACCTCTCAGTTACCATTCTATAAATGAATGTTTACATAATTCGTACAGGAATTATAACCACATGCATTTAACAAAATTAAACACACTTAATTCTCAGAGTAAAATATATAAGTTATTGCTACAATTACACAAGCCATAACATTCAACAATAACTCATTTACACAGCGGAAAACATGATACATAAACAACACAATCATGCCAAATGTGATAAAAACATAATTCAGATACTTATCTTTGAACAGCTGTAGAATTCACCAACCAAGTGCAGGCCTTCCACGAACCTCCCAGCCTTAGACCACACTGTTCATCAGCTCAAAAGTAGGTCACCCCGGAGCTGGGACCGAGCTCCACCCCAAGGCAAGGAATCCTAGGCTAGGCTGAGGTTACAGGGAAGATAGCACATACACATCCACCAAGAAGAAATCTCTCCCGGTAATCTCCCATGCTCACTGCCCACAGACCCTCATTCCCCACATGCCTGTTCCACCCCAGGAGAGTGCACCTTCTCTATCACCTAGACAGTCCTTCGACTGCCAGTCTCCCTTACCTTGGGTTATAGGAATAGACCGGACAGAAATTCTCCGGGCTCTATGGCAGCTATAGGGTTCCTTCCAGGAGTTCTCTTCTCCCTCTACGCACTCTCTCGCCTGGAGGAGTCGCTCACAGGCCAACAAGCCTCATGTAGTCCAACACTGCATGGTCACAACAACCCACAGGGAACACAAACAAAGGCTTTCCCAAACCGGTTCAACAATCTTAGAATGATCTCACGGTGATGTTTTTGGAACAAGGCTCCACGCACAGGCTAGCTCAACTTTTCCAGAGCAACCAGGGATTCTTCCACTCGAGTCCAACACAGGCTCGTTTAGGGAATTCGCACACGGTATTTCTCAGAGACAGACACAAACTCCACGCTCACTGGACAGGGGTGTACACACATTCCTTAAGGCAAACACAGGGTTTCCTTTCTGTCTCAGGATTACACGCAGGTCTCCTGCAGACTGGTTTTCCACAACTCTTTTCCAGGACAGTCGGATCGAATGGACGAGAACCCCCCCTCACAGCTTACTTCGTCTGTTTTATTTGTATGCACCAGGGTTGACAATTGTCACCCTGGGAACTGCATGCGTTCCATCCGTACGCCTTCCTTCCACCACCTGGGAAATCACATGTCCTTCCCAAAAGACTTAGGGTAAAATAATATGCACATGGCTCTTTTTGGAAATAATATTAAAATATTATTCCAGGCCTAAGCCCCCTAGGCTTAGCCCCTAGTCTCAACACTCAGCCCCTTTCCCACCTTCCAGCCTCTAATTCCTTGCCCACTCTGTGGACGCTCAGTTCCCCATCACTCATTCATCGTGGTCGATCTGCACTGGCGGTGTTTATATTTTATTAATTGATCTGCATACATACAAGCACATCAGCAGGCTCCTGGCCTTCAACACTTAGGCTCCTTGGCCTAACAAAACACATAATCTTATAGCTTATACAAAACTTGGCTTACCAACCTATAGAACACATTTACAATTCTTTGCATAAAACATGATCTGTAACGGGGATCGGCCTTGGGGACACTACATGTATGACTAAGGGAGTGGTGAAATACATTGTATAATTGGTGACGTCAGGAGACTCCTCTTACACCGGAGTTAAATACGAGGTTGCATGAGGTTGGTTGAAGGGATATTCCCCTCGATACCTTCTTAGCATCAAATATATTTCTGGGGATCTATTCTTATATGGGGATCTTTCTAGTACCTTTACCTTTGTGAGAGGTGGTGCTTTCGAGGTTTCGGGATTTGTTACCCTGCCCATATGGGGAACCTAACTTACAACTGTTCACTTGCGCATTAGTTATATCATGGTTTCTTATTTGCTTGACATAGGTACCACATAGATTACTTGCAGGGGTTATTCTGCAGGTACCCTGGGTCAGATAAGGGTCAGACAACACACAACCTTTATGAAGGATTACCTCTCCCGGGGGATCTAACCGACTAGTTTTTAATCCCACAAGGGCCCTTATAACTAATTCTGATACCTCCAATCTTTAGTAGGGAGTCTCAAGCCCCTCTTGGGCGAGGCATACCTACTTTAGGGAGGGAGGCCCCTTTTAGCCTCTCTATCCCGTTTGTGTACATATTGGACTTTTGTTTTATTTTGGTGTGCTCTTTGATTACTAGTTGGCCTTTGGATTTTTTTTTTATATCTCAAGTCTTGAGTCATTGTGGAGCCAGACCAGCTTCCCCACAGGTCTCGCTACTTGTTACAATTACCACCACATTTTGAGTCTTTTCCTTCTAAAAGGCGTAAAATTATCAAATGTAGTACACACACCTCCACTTATCATACTTGTGATCATTCAAGGATGAGTACTGAAATGAGTCATAAAGACACTAGGAGTCCTTCAACTCCCATACCTACTATAGTTAATGGTACCCATTTGACACCTTTAACCACAATGGTTGTAGTGTCAGAGGTTCATATCATCACCTCTTCCCGTCCTATAGTGAATAATAAACCTATAGCCATGAAACCTTTTGGGTCTCTTTGTCACTCGTAGGGATATAATGTTCAATCCATCCCTATGTCCTCTAGTCTTTTTTCTTATGGTATGCCGAATTTCACATCGCAATTTTCAATCTCCATCCCTGTGGCTAGTCCAAATACTAGTAATGGACTTGGGGGCATAACTCCTCCACATACTCCTTTCTCTTTTGGTGGTACCCATGTCCCGCAGACAACTCCTACAGTTAGAGGCTTTCCTCCTTTTAACCCCGGGTCCAATCCTATTCCTAATGCTTCTGGATGGAGTAACCAACCTGGCGGACAAGATAATGATTACAATTTGTTCTTTACACCCACCTCCTCTGTACCGATTCTGACCAACATGTTTGGCATGATGAATCCACCTTTATCCTTCGGATTCACAACTGGAGGAGGTCAGTTTCATACCTTGGGAAACCCCCAACTTGGAGCCAATTCGGTTGGGGGCATTTTTTAAAACCCTCATCAGAACATTCCTACTGGAATGGTGCCCAACCAACCCCTCATGAATCATTCTGAAGGAGGGTTTTACAATCCCGGATAAGGACATGGTGCTTACCAAAACCCTAGATGGGATGCGATTCCCCAACAACAATCTTTCCAGGGATCCTGGGGCCAGATGTCACAACCCCGTCTTCCTTTTCTGGCCATGCTCAATTTTCCAAACTTGTCTAAGTTAATGAATGATCCTATGTGTCATGATCTGATATGGCCCCTTGTCCCCACAAGGATTCGTTTGGATATTCCAAAATTCAAAGGCAAGAATGGTGAGGATCTTGTTGATCATGTCACTACTTTTCACCTTTGGTTCTCTTCGAATTCCCTTAACAACGATAATATTTAGTTAAGATTGTTTCAATGCACCCTCATGTGGGTCGCTGCAAAATGGTATATCGAGCTACCAAGGGGGTCATACAGAACCTTTATTCAAATCGTATTAGTCTTTCTCAACCACTTCCAGTTGTCGTTTCATTACGATGTTGGCTTAGAACTTCTGTCGACCTTACGCTAGGACAAATCCACTCATATCTCAAATCACATCTAGGAGTCATGTAGACGGAAGAGGTTGATAAATCCCTGCATGCCCCCAAAATTCCTGCTAGAGTGGTTACTCATGAAGTCTCTACTGCCTTATATTTCGAAGGATGTTTCTACATCTGGGGTTACATTTGAGAAAGAAGCGATTTTTAAATCCCAACAATTAGATCTTATATATGCTCAGTCTAGGATGTTATATGAGATTCTTCCAGATGCACCTAGGTCAAACTATGACCCTAGACAAAATCTTGGGCCTCATGCCGATGGCATTGTAGGCTCCATCAATTCAAAATCCACAGACTCGGTGACAAGCCATTTGAAAGAGTTGTATCTAAACCAGTTTGTAGGAGGGACAACTTCGTCTGTGTCCTCCAATCCCACTTAATTGGTGGATGTACATTCTATGCAATCATCAACCTGTTAGCACTGAGAGTTACCCTCAGATTACAGAAGGATAATCCCAATACCCATCAAGTTACATGTCACAATGAATAATTTTAAAGAGGTCAAATGGGTCAGACTCAAGATAATATCATTTTAACTCAGAAAACTGGACTAGCATGCACAAGCAATTAAGTTCTTGATAAAATTCAGCCAGTAAGTTGTAGTAAAGGTGAGCATTAAGAAGATTTGATGAGGAAAATGTAGTGGTATACTATGGACATCGGGTCTTCAAGAAAGCCGAGGAGGAAAAACTTCAAACACAAGATCCTCTTGGATTCAAAGTTTCAAGAAACTGAAGAACACTATAAAAATACTGTAATCAAACGTCCATCACAATACAGCTATAACAATCCATGTGAATCCTTCAATCATGGACACTTCAGTATCAGAGGCAAATAATATGGAGAAGAAGCTAACTTATATTAATTAAGAAGTCTCAAATCAAGTTACATAACCAAAGAACCAGTGTGTTTCATCAAAACATTACAATGCGGAAGCCTCACTCAACCATCTAACATAAAAAAATATCAAAATACATACTTATACTTAGACTGACTACAAACACCATAGGAGCGATCGAGTCATGCATTCAAGGCTTGACTTCTACGTCTTCTCTATAGATTGTGCATGCAGTATTCTGTCAAACGTGACATCTTTTGTCTGGACCTTCTCTGTTAGACTGCGCATGCAGTTCTCTATCGGACGCGAGCTCAGACCTTCCGGTCCTTTATGGATTTCCATTTATGTGGTGAGATGAGGTTTCAACCACCTCCCTCTCTTTCATTAACTAAATTCATCAGGATCAAGATGGGCAGAGTCAAATCGACACATGTATCTTTGATGGAATTTTGCAAGGAACACTGACAGGCGGACGTGGACGCTGATGATGATGAGTTGGCAAGGTGCTTGGCACAAATTCACAGGCTACAATGAGTAAATGGTGGCCATGTGGAAGGTTGTGGCCGGTGGTGTCTGGGAATACGTGAGCACCAGCCTATAGGAGATGAAGTGTAAAGGCATGAGGGTGATGTGGCGAAGGGAAAGGATGGGCTAGTAGAGAGATGTGGTAGGTAGTAGAGGTGACAAGGGGAAATGAAAAATGGTGGTGGAGATGACATGGAGTGCAAGTGGAAGACAGATTTTAGGAGGTGAGAGGGGGAGAAATGATAGTGGGGAAGGGACAGGGATGCATTCAGGTGAGTGGAGGATAGGTGTTAATGGGAGCATGGGCGGTATGGGAAAGCGGTCTGGCGGTTAGCTCAGAGGGCGGGTAGGCGGTAAGCAGTAAAGCGCGGGGGGGTCTAAGTTGTTGTGGAGGTGACACGATAGTGGGGGGCCCATGTCAGAAAACCACCAACTCAGAACCCCCCCGCCCCCCCATTAAAGGAAGAAAGGTCATGGGGGTCTGATATTGGATGTGGAGCGTAGATTTGAGCACGCCATGCTTAGCTGTTGAGATCTGCACTCTCTTTATCACAATGCACCAAAAATGCCAAGCGATCAAAAACTTAGGATAAAACCAAATGTCGGTCACGCTAAGACCCCTTTCCTGCATTTTTTCACCAAGGGGTTATTTCCTAAGGGAAAAACACCATTTTATCAAAAACTTGTGCTAACACAACCAACCCGAATGGTAACTAGCAACCTGGAGGGAATAAAAAGAAAGGACGTAATAATAATTGTAAGGGTGGGAAAAATAATAATAAACCCAAGGAAAATAGTAATAATGAGAAGTCGAATAATAACACTCGTGAGGGTAAGAAAGAAAGGTAGAAGGTGAAGTTTCCCTGCAAGATTTGTACAGACGACCGCCTTACCCATTTATGCCCCAAAATTTCGGAAGCTACGAGGCTTTTATCTCTACCTCCAGTCGTGATGACTAATCCTTTTCCACATAATCAACACATGGCCTTGAGCTCCTTGAATGTCGAAAATGTGGCGAGTGGGAGTCAAAACCCACCGACGCAAGATGGTGACTATTTATGTATCAATATGGTCAAATCTGAGGTTAATGTAGCCACTTGTTCTCGCAATTGTAGTTCTCCACAGACTGTTCTTGGTCTAGAGTCTCCCCCTCCTCCAAAGACACCCTTACAAATTGAAAAACTAGATCCCCTGCCTCGTATTTCGAAAGGAGTACTCAAGCACTCTACCCACAATCCTAGTGGTAGATCTGCCCAAAATTACTCTATTGTTGACGATCTGGGTCAAACCCCTTGTGCGATGTCGACTCTGGAGGTAATCCAGACGTGTCCTTCACATATGAATGATTTTCTATCTGCGTTAGGATCTCTAGATCCTTGTGGCTCAAAAGTGATCAAGTTTGATGTCATAGATGTGAAGCATCGCTTTCCTTACAATGTGGCATTCCAAATCCATGTGGGTTAATCAAAGTATACCATCAAGTGTACTTTTTTTTATTAAGGCACTACAACATGTGTGATGTCCCTGATCTATTGGAAATCCCTTGGCTCTCTGACCCTTTCTCAGTCTCTGACCATATTGAATTCTTTTGATGGTCATTCCTTCCACCCACATGATATTATTCCTTCCTTTTCGGTCCATTTAGGTGGGAAGACAATAGAGGTGGATGTCGAGGTGGTTGATGTGCCCCTCGATTATAACTTGTTACTAGGATGCAATTGGACTTATGCTATGACTGCAATTGTGTCTTTCGTCTTCCGCACTCTTTGTTTTCCTCACGATGGGAAGATTGTGATGATCGATCAGTTGTCCTTTTTGTATGCTAGCTCCAATGTATTTGTTGGACCGTTGTTCCCCATGATCGACAATTCTCAGTCAAAAACTAAGAATATCGGTGTTAGAATGTATTCATCCCTTATGGGTACATTCGTCTTCATGGCACCAGTTCATCATATATACACCATGTACAGTAGGCCTATTTCATTAGAGAGGTCTATTCCTTTCCTCACTTCCTATTTTAACAATCCTTGGACCCTACCCTCCTCGACTGTGTCTTGTGAAGGTTAGTCACATAATGGAATGTCCATGCCACTATCAGAAAACAGAGGTTGTGTATCAAGTTGTTCTTGACTCTTTCGTCTATCTGGATCCTGTTACCTCACAGACGGACGAGGAGGATATTGTTCTAGAGCCCATGGGACACTTCATCATCTTGTTCACGTGAATTCCTCGATGAGACTTTAACTTTGGATGAAGCTACCATAGAAGCCATGAATGGTTCTGACAGGCCATGGGATGATATGCATCACCGCTCTTATTTTCTCCCAAATCTTGCTAGAATCGAGCAAGATGATTTAGATCTACTTTGAGCTAGATAGTCGTTCACACTGTAGTTCCACTTGATACGCACGACATTTATGATGAAGGAAACATGGAAACTATCTCTCCTACCGTCACGATCGATATCTCTCGTACCCCTGGAAAGGTTGAAAACGTATATATCGGTGTGGATTGTTCGTCAGAAGAAATTATGATCTACACTGAGCTCTTCAAGGAATTCCACGATGTATTCACTTAGTCATATAAAGAGATGCCAAGAATAGACCCTCGAATTGTCGAACATGAGATTAAAACTTACTCAGATGCCAAGCCTATTCAACAACATCTTAGAGCTATCAATCCTAGGAATTCCCCTGCTATTAAGGTAGAGGTAGAAAAACTGCTTAATGTTGGATTTATCTACCCTATTCCCTTGATTGAATCGGTATCCAATCCTGTTCCTATGAAAAAAAGAAAGGAATCATCCGCGTATGCATGGATTTTCATGACCTTAACAAGGCCTGTCCCATAGACAACTTCTCGATACCCTTCATCGATCATATTCTCGACAAGTGTGCGGGAAGCGAAGTTTTTTATTTCATGGATGGATTTTCAAGGTATAACCAAATTCATATTAAACCGGAGAACTAACATAAGACAGAATTTATTTTCCCTTGGAGTAATTTCACATAGTGGAAGATGCCTTTCGGCCTTAAAAATGTCGGAGAAACCTTCCAAATTGCTATGACCTTCTCATTTCACGATCTCAAGCATATATTCGAAGCCTATCTTGACGATCTTGCTACTCACTCTCATAAGAGAGTGGATCACCATAAGCACCTTTGGATAGTCTTTGAAAGATGTCGCCATTATCACATCCTTTTGAATCCTCATAAATGCATCTTTTGCGTTAGGTCAAGTCGACTTCTAGGATTTTTAGTTTCTGAGATTGGGATCATGGTAGATCCATTAAAAGTTGAGGCAATACTTATATTTCCTCCCCTATGCACTATTCGTCAACTTCAAGGTTTACAGGGGAAAGCTAACTTTTTACGACGATTTATAGTGAACTATGCCAATATTACTAAGGGTTTCATGTGTCTATTGAATAAGGACACCCCTTTTATCTAGGATGAGTGAGCCCATGAATCCTTCAATGATTTGAAGAAAGCCTTGGTATCGATGCCTCTGATGAAGTCTCCAGAATACAGTAGATATTACTTGCTTTATGTCACCGTGTCCAAAGAGACAATTGATATTTTTTTGGTTAAGGAGGATGATGAGCCCCATGAGAACGTCGTTTACTTTCTTAGTCGAAACTTCGTCAGCCCTGAACTCAAGTATTCTCATGTTGAAAAGATAGCTTTGGCTGTCGTTCATGCAGTCCAATTATTACGACACTATGTATTGCTTTGAAAAACTATTGTGGTTGTTGATGTCAATCCATTTCAATACGTCCTTACTAGGCATATCATAGGGGGAAAATTCAATAAAAGGATTGTCATTCTACAAGAGTTCGATCTCGATTTCACTTCGGTGAAGTCCAAAAAATCACTAGTTATTGCAGAGTTAATATCCGACTTCCCTCGATTAGATGAGGATGTTATTCATGTTGATTCATTTTTGGATGAACACATTTTCCTTGTCTCATCGTCAGACCCCTAGTATGGAGATATTGTTCTTTATCTTCAAACTTTGAAGTTCCCTCAGCATCTCTCGCGAGATGACCAACGATGTATATGATACCAAGCTAAGAAATATATTATCATCGGTGACACTCTGTATCATCGAGGAATAAACAATATATTGCGTCATTGTTTGAATCACAAAGAATCTGATTTTGTTCTAAACGATTGACATAGTGGGGCTTGTGGTGGTCATCTATCTGGGCTTGCGAAAACCCATAAAATTTTGCTAGCCGGTTATTTTTGGCCATCTATATTTAAATATTGTGTCGAAGTGGTTAAGAAGTGTCACCCCTACCAAGTGTTCACTTGGAAAATGCACTCGCATCCAACCCCTCTCCATCTAGTCGTTACCATTGGTCCTTTCACCAAGTGGGGGGTGGAATTTGTGGATTGCAACCCAACTTCGGTTGGGGGGCATCAACACATTATCATGGTCATATACTACTTTACTAAGTGGGTTGGGTCCATTCATACAGTTAAATCTGATGGCAATAATGTTGCCTTCTTCGTATTCAATCAAATTATAGCTAGGTTCAAAATCCTGAGTGAGATTGTCACTGATCGTGGAAGTTACCACGTTCATAATGAAATGATGGAAGAAATAACATCTAAATTGGGGTTTAATCATGGTCATTATTCCCCTTACTACCCCCAAGAAAATGGACAATTAGAGGCTGTGAACAAGTCTCTAAAGACCATTTTGCAGAAAACTGTTAGCCAGAGAAAATCTGACTAGCATATCATGCTTTATCCAACACTTTGGGCATACTAAACCTTGGTTAAGACTTCCATTAGCTTTTCTCCTTTCCAGTTAGTGCATGGTGTGGAATCGATATTACCTATTGAATGTGAAATCCCTTCACTTAGATTGGTAGTTGTGCTCCTACCTAACACTTCCGATCTCGAACAACGCCTCATACACCTAGAGAGTCTAGATGAGCAACGTCGAGATGCCTCTACAACTATCAAAGTGAGTAAAATACGTTTCAAGGTCCAATACAATAAGTCTGTCTGTCCTTGGTAGTACGCTAAGGGATACTTGGTCCTTCTATATGATCAATCCAAAGAACCACTGGGGGCAGGCAAGTTCAAACCCATGTGGCACGGTCCCTATATCATGTGATGTGTCTTAGAAAAAGAAGCCTATGAATTAGAATATTATGAAGGGAACATGTTGGCTGAGCCTAGGAATGGGATCTATTTGAAAATATATTATGCTTGAGCCCCAAGCTTGGGTGTAACTCTTTGTATACTAATGTATTTTAGTTTATATATCTTTTCCCTTTGTTTTTATATTCAACTTGCTTATCAAGTTTTCCCTTGGTTGGAAGATGTAAATGAAATCTTCAGTCTAATTAGGATTTGTAGATAGGGCCAATTTTCATACATGGAACTTGGCTTACTTCGCTTGGGTTTTTTACTCACCTGAGGGCCTATTGGTGTCTTCAGGTGGATTTTTTCTAGGGCCATCCAGGAATAATGTGGTCAAATATAGCCTCATTATAGAACTTTTACGTGATGCCATTTCACATGGTATTAGCTCATTAGAAGTTCGCTTGGACTCCCAGTTAGTAGTATGTCAGTTGAACGACAGTTACCATGTTCGTGACCCTGCTCTACTCCAACGATTCCTACAGGTATGAGTTTTGGAATGACAATTTGATTTTATTACTTATCATCACATACCTAGAAGTTCTAATTATGTATCCGATGCATATGATAATTTTGTTTTTTATTGGCATTTGTCACATAACTAAAGAAAAGAAAAAAATTTCATCAATGTACACATTGTAACATAAATAAAGCCGAAGATCCATGTTTTTATATATATTTAAAAAAATATGATGTTTAGTACAAAATTGGGGATGAAACCCTCGATATACATATATAGTTGATCATACAATATTCACGACATCTATGCTTGTGGCGCCAGATGAGTGTCATGATAGCAGACTATGGCAATTGTGAGACACCGAAAGAGTCGTACCCAAGCACAGGGCACACCTACCACCTGTTGTTGCATAGCATCCGACAGATCCTCCACCTGAACCATGGGAATCCTCTACGTCAAACGAGATAGGTTTCCATACACGTTTTGAAGCACTCTATATGTGTCCCCTCCCATTGCCTCATCTCCATGGTTCCTTCATCGATGTCGTGGAAGTCTGTCTGGTCGTCATGGACCTAAGTCTGCATCAGATACATGTTTAGTTAGTACTTAACGTCATTCAAAAATACTTTTGTTTTCTTATACAAAAATACAAAAAAATCAAATATTAAAAAATTGTGACATACCTATGTCTCTGTAGGCGAAAAATGGTGGTAATGGCATGTTCGGATCTCCTCTGAAGTCAATCCCTATGTAAGGGTATTCATCCAAATCTATCACCTAACGACTCCACCAGAATAAAAAGTCATAGTTGTAGGGTGTTGGCACCCTACTACCCCCCTGTCGCTTCATCACGTCGGTCCATCGTTCCATGGATGGATTGCAAGGTCCACGTAGAATAATATCAACTCTAGGCCCCAATCCTAGAACCCTCTCGAATAAAAAACTACAAAGGATAGAAGTGAACCCGAAGTTCCTCTTTCTAACTAGTTCGCAGTCTGTCCGCTGGTTCTTTATATTGGCCAGTAGTGAGGTGCACCAGTCATACACCGTGGGTCACAAGAAATCCACTGAATAGAACATAAGTGGCCTCAATTCCTGGTGCAAAGTGGCCTACCCTATGATCCATGTCAATACCAGGACAACAATATTGAGGCTCAGATTGTTGATCGCTCTGATTGGGAGTTGACGCCCTACCTTCTCAGTCCCTGCAATGTAATGAGTGGCTATGTAATCCTCAATATTCATGCCAATCCCAGCTCCCCATGATTTTAGGTTGACCACCTCACCCCGACCTGACAATGCCGTCAAGAAGTAGATGTCCTCGACTTCAATCCTTAATGGTTATCCATCAAGGTTGAAGGTCTCACTATTTGGATCCCAGTAGTTCACAAGAATCTAAAGCAATCTCACTTGAGCCCTCATACCTTTGAGAGCCCAAAACTTGTATATCCCACATCTTTTCAAGGCCATTTGAGCCCCTAGATCTCTCTCCACTACAACATCCACCTCTTCATTCTCTCTTTCTCTCCACTCTAGCACCATCCTGCAAGAGTCAAACCATTTTTTGAGTTAGAAACCTTTAAAAAGATTTATCCATGGACATATATGTGAGTTGTAGTGTACACAGTCGCATATAGGGTTGCTTATACGCTGGGTTTTTTTCAAACAGTCATGTTTAAGTATGTGTATATGCAACCTGATGAATTATATCTCGCGTACACCTTAGTTTTCAAGTTGCGCCCTAAATAACTTAAAAAATGATGCCTAATTACAAATTTTAATCCACTAAAAATAAAGAGGAGAGAAAGATGAATTACCTGGTCTAGACGGTCGTCGATTTCGTGACTCGTAGCTCCCACAATCACCAATTGAAATTCAGAGGCAATTTGGTCCAAAATGCACTATTTGGGTAACAAATACAATGGTATAGTAAAATTGGTTTTTTTACTATTTATAGAAAAAATTTACCCACTTTGCATAGTTTCGTACAATATTTTTGCCCAATGGACTAATACGATAGTGGATGGAGTTGGTTTTTGTAGTTTTATCCAGGGATTCTTGCAGTTTTCAGCGCCATGTCGCCCGTTCGTAACTTTGGACAAGTATTTTCGTTACCGATCATATATGATAGGTATCCGATCCATCATGCACACTTGCATTATCCTATGACTGCAGCTCATATGCCTTAGTATGAACCCATTTCATAACGACACAACACCTTCCATCTGTAACTAGAAGTGTCATTATCGAATGGTAGAGACTTACCAAACATGGGTACCCTAGTTAGATTCCCTGCTTCATTCAGTGCCCATGCAGATATTTTTGTCTGTAGGACTGGGATTCCCTTATAGATAATACATGACTTTATGTTTGAACCTCATTTCTCACTCATAAACATGCTGAAATATACCTAGAGGACTCCCAACGAGTCTTATTTAATCTCTTTTCCAACTCTATCAAAAAACAAAAAGATTACCAAGTGAACTTGTCTCTTTCACACTCGTAAATTGGATTTGAAAGGATGTCTATTTGGTGCAATTTTATCCCTTTTTCAAACCAAGTAGACTAAGATTACAAAAAAGGACATTTTTTGGCGTTAAGTTGTAATTGCATCTCATTCTCCTACTTGCAGCATTGAGCCTAGCGTCGATTCTCACTTTTGCATTATAAGTCTTTCACCTCAACAGTTTGCATCATCAACCAAGCAGAGCCTTGTTTATATCCTTTGTAGCTTGACACCCTATACCCAAGAGGAAAAATTCCCTCGATTTTCCATCTCTTGCATGCATCTCCTTGCATTGAGCATATGTATTTTCCACTGCTGGAACTAGATTGCTTACTTGTGACACTCATTTCCTCCTCTGTATCATAACATTCATTTGACAATGAAAAAACAAAAAAATATGGGTGGGAAATGAATATTATCTTATATTAGCAGCAGTCGTGTCGCCTTTGAACAGAGCACAAATTTTTGAGTCCACTTGTCATCAAAATTTTTGGTTTAGCATGACCTTAGGAAGCTGAGCTCGCTACAGAGAGTTTATTCCCCTGACTGGTTACTCTTCCAATCCCTATGGAGAGTTTGATTGATGCCTCCTGCATCTCAAAGTTTCATCATTGAGTCTATGCTACCAGAGTCTTCCATATGTCTCATTCTCTTATTCAAAGGATGTCTAGCAACCTGTGTCAACCATTCCTCATAAATATTGAATTTTCATGTCAGCCATACCCTCAGTGTGTCTCAGAATCACATGAAGTTGTAGTGATATTACACACCCTGGTCCTACTTTCCTCATTGGTAGGTAACCTTGAAGCCAACATTCAACATTTCATTATTGGTCAGTGACTAGGTGGTTTCCCTTGTGTTTGACGATAAGAAATATATTCACAGATTGGGATTCGTGCAATGTCTTGGATTCCATTAGACTTATTGGTGGTTTCCTTGCCTTTTTCAGTAGTTTTCCTTATTGGCCATTATTCAGAGGGTCTTTTTCATGTACCTTTTGCATATGGCACACACGAAAGATGCACAAGGTCATTGGTTCGTGAACATGTTCTTCGTTTGATTTCCTCCAAATTATCAAGCTCCTTCTTTGTACCTCGTGATGAATGATGAGAGATGCCTCAATTCTCTCCTTTTAGCGAGTCTCCTTCCATCGACTTCATCTCATATATTCTAGAGATGACACCTAGAGTCCTATGAGTAACTAGAGGCTTGCAGTCATTAGTGGCAGGTTCTCTCACCATCGACAGTTGGGAATACATCAATGTCTCCTGATCGATGGATTCTTTAAGTGTTCGAACCCAACACCTTTATTCACACTTGTAAGAATGTACTCAGTGCCTTGATACCTACTTTCATTATCGGTAGGTTATCTCGCGTTTGTTAATGGTATACCTTAACGACCAGTAATCAAATGAAGTATCATTGTTTTCAACCTCAACTCCTTTATTCGCACGATGTAGACTTGCACCTTTGGAAGATTGTGTAGAAGAATTGAAGACATTAGTTCATAGTCGCAGCTTTCCTAAGTTGTTGCTATCTTTCATTGGACCAGTACCTATGTGACTTCAGTGATCATGGGAGATCAAATTATACTCCATTGTATACATATATCTTCAGATTGATTTTGAGACTGGTTTTACCGGGCCTTGTACATGACTATGAAATCCTTTGGCATGTAACCTCCTTTGTATTTCCTACTCATGGCCATGAACAACTGTTTGGTATATTTTCACATGGATCTGCAATGTAATTCAAATTGGTATCCATGTGCGCAAAGTGAGTAAAAATTGTAATGAGCAACTAATTCTTCTAGTCGGGTCTCCATTACTCCACTTCTGGGCATTATAATGTATTTAGGACATCACATATACTCCTCTGACCTCACACATTAGGGGGCATCTATTATAGAAATATTTTCCTCACCCTATGCAAATTTTCTCAAAAGGCCTTGTTCCATTTCCCTATGTAGCCTTGAAGTCCCTTTTTGCAAATCCCAGAGCTAACAACATTATTTTTCTACATATTCGCGCCCTATCTATTATACAACATGTGTATACGCAGGTTGTACCACTACAGCCCGTGTACATCGGGTTTTGTGCTCAAAATTAAAAAATGGTGTCGGGTTTCCATGTCACTTCATGAGATCCATGATCCTTGACCTTCCATATACTAGAAACATTTTGAATTGGCCTTTCAATTCCACTTGAAGGTTATAAATGGGCCAAATTTGAGCTATGGAAAAGGGAAGAAGAATTCAACTTTGAGAGAAAATTTACTCTGGAGAAATTATTCACTTCATATTGAGTCTGCATCCCTTTATCCTTTTAAGTCTGAACACATTGTTCATCCCCCAAGATATTCCCTACATGATTGATAACCTCATTGTCTCTCTTATATGAGATTGCCTTCGATGGAGGATTTAGGTGGTGGAGGCCCAGCTGGAAGGGACTTAGTTTCTCAGTTCCGAATCGTGCCGACATAGAATTTTGTAATTCCTTCACTTCTGTTGATTACATTTTAATAAAATTACTCTTTTCTCATCCAATTAATATCTTACAAATATTTTAATTGTTATTCCATGGGCATATTTATTATGAATGTTGATAGATTATGCTATTGAATGTGATAACATTATATATTATCACCATATCCTTTTGTTTCTTGGTTGTTGAGGACAAGTTGTAGGTGTATTTTTTTGAGTCAAGTGTTCAATGATGGACTTCATTGAATGCCTGGACAAGGTAGGCCTTTTATCTTGTCTTTATAGCATATTTGTTTATATAGAATATCTGAGATTAGAGTTGATTTTTGCAATCATTTCCGTCTATTGTGGTTTACCCCTAGCCATAGAGATATTTTCCTCGTAAAAAGTGGTAGCCAGAAGAACCTCATCCCAGTAGAGGTCACCAAGTGACTGGCCCTACCGATAACACCACACCCAAAACCCTACACCATTGGATGGCTTCGCCAAGGAAGCGATCTCTGCGTCAGCCAAAAGTGCCGACTATCGTACAACATCAAGCCCTTCAAAGACGAGGTATTGTGTGATGTTTCTCCTCTCGAAGTTTGTAATGTTATTTTGGGCTAACCTTATTTATGGAAACTTCATGATGTATATGAGTCTAGGCCTCGTAGTGTTATTATTACTTTGAACAAAAAATTGTACAGGATACCCGAGGCAGTCCCACCTAGTTTTATTTCCTTGATCTCTACCAAGCATTGCAGGAAGGTCATCTCTCAAACCGAGAAATTTGTCTTCTTCATGATTCACTCTCAGAGTGAGTGAAAGATCACAACCACATCCAAGGACTCTACAGTCGATCTCTCTACACAACATAAGAAATTGGATAAGGTCATGGAAGAATACTCAGATATCTTCTCCTCTCCTATCGGGGTACCTCTACACTACCAGGTCAAGCATCTGATCAATCTGACCCCAGGCAAATTGCTAACCAATGAGCCAGTATATTTCCACTCTCTATTAGAAAACAAGGAGATCAAGAGGAAGATCCAAGAACTACTCCACAAGGGGCACATCTATCCCAGATCATCACCTTGTCGGAGCCCAATCATGTTGGTGCAGAAGAAAGATGGGACCTGGTGACTCTACATTGATTACCAGGCCTTGAATAAAATCACAGTCTGGAACCGGTACCCAATTCTCCAAATTGATGACCTCCTTGATTAGATCACAGGGGAAAAACACTTTAGTAATATTGATTTGAAGTCTTTCTACCACCAAGTCCCAATAGAACAGATAGATGTATGGAAGACTACCTTCAAGTCAAAAGAAGGTCTTTTTGAATGGTTGATCATGCCCTTTGGTTTGAAAAATGCTCCAACAAAATTTATGAGGATGATGGAATATATCCTGCGACCTTTCACCAATACTTTTGTAGTGGTGTATCTGGATGACATCCTCATATACAACAAGACTTGGGAAGAACATTTGAAGCATATTCAACAAGTTCTACACACCCTACGGCAACACAAGCTATATGAAAACTTGTAAAAATGCTCCTTCGGCATGGACATGGTCCATTACTTAGGCTACATCATTGATCAACATGGTGTGCATGTAGATCCAACCAATATCCAAGTCATTTGTGACTGGAAAAACCCAACCACACTCACTGAGCTTTAGAGCTTCTTGGGCATCACCAATTTCTATCTCAGGTTCTTGTTGGGATTCTCTCATGTCGCATGGGCCCTCAGCCAAGTAACCAGGGGTGGCGGTAAGGAAAAATTTATGTGGGGAATATCCCAACAACAAGCCTTCGATGATTTGAAGAAACGCTTGTGCTCATCCCCAATAGTTTCATTACTAAAACTGCAACATCCCTTTGAGATCGAGAAAAATGCTTCAGATTATGTTGTGGGCACCGTTCTCACTCAACATGGCCACCCCGTGGCATATCATAGTGAAATACTATCAGATGATGTACGTAAGTAACCTACTTACGAAAAAGAAATGTACTCCGTTGTGCAAGCCTGCCGCCAATGGAGACATTACATTCTTGGAAGGAGAGAGTCATTGACACTGATCACAAGCCACTATAGTTCATGTAGACCCAAGAAAAATTGCAGAATGACCACCATCAAAAGTGGTCCACATACTTCAACAGTTCCACCTCAACATCAAGTATAAAATAGGAAGTACCAACCGAGTTGTTGATTTCCTTAACCTCCAGTCATGACACTCACCATGGTGCTAGACTCTTGCGGCCATGAGACCTCTGGATGGCCCCACCTCTATGAGACAGGCCTTGACTTCTCCACCACCTACCAAATGTTGGGCACAAACTCAGTGGTCGCTAATTTCCATATTTAGGATGGGATGTTTGTCGTATGGGCCATCTATGTGTTCCATCAAGCGAGCGTGCAAAGTTGATTTGGAATCTCACTACAATCGGGTGGTAGGACACTTTGGCGTCGAAAATACAGTGGCAGTGCTGCAGAAACATTTCTACTGGACAAAACTTCGAGAGGATGTTAGAAAGTATATCAAATCCTACACCTTCTGCGCTATTTACAAACTGACCACTAAGAAATAGGGCATGTACACCCCTCTTCCTACTCCTGATAGGTCGTGGGATGTTAAGAACTAAACATCAATATAGCATAGAAAAACCTCAGAAAATGTACTCAACGCCTTGAAAAAGAGATAATTTCAGATAATAGGCCTCTTTGAGGGGGAAACCTCCTTTTAACCCACTTAAAGGTTCAAGTGCAAGATGATTGAAAATGAAAATGTCTCCTTGGTATATATAGGAGACTAGGAGGTATAATTACAACTAATGGCCTAAAGCCGACATAAATAAAATAACATTACTAATATAATATGC
>JZKD02S0282658.1:107663-122410 GCA_000966675.3 Picea glauca | reverse complement strand
AAATTGATTAGGTTCTAAATATAAAGAAGAAATTCGTACCTTTTGTGTATGTGGCACATTATGGAGATCAAAGAATTGCTCCATCTGAAGTATCCATGTGATTGGGTCCTTGCCAACACACTTCCTCATATCAATCTTAGGGACGTGGTTGGTCTTCAAACCAAAGTTGGAGTTTCTCCATTCTTTATTCACCTTCCTTGTGTCCTCATCATGAATTTCATGGGATGCATTTTCACTTTCTAGTGTCTTCTCTGTTATGAAATTTTTCAATACTTCCATGATCTCCCCTTTTAAACAATCAATCTTAGTATCCAACTTAGCTTCCATTGAATCCATCATCTCTTGTAGTTCATCTTTTGTTACTATCTTATTTTGTAAATCATTTATGTCCCTACGCATTTTTTCACCTTCATCAAGAGTCCAAGTTGGATTTTCTGGAGGCTTAGTTGGTGTAGAAGTTCCCTTTTTGGGTGGCATGTTGGCCAAGTATCACTTTTGAACCTTGATTTTGAGGTGGTTCTGCTAGACAATATTTATTCTGTTGTATATCCCAAGTTTCGGCCCTTTTTGGTATGAAAATTTCTTTTATGTAGTTCTCTGATATTTCTTCTCTACAATGCCATAGGTCTGATCAAAATTGGATGTGCCAAGTGGAATTTACGGTAACTTCCCCACAACTTGCCGATTTTTGGCCTTTCCAAGAGATCTCACTTGTATAGTCTACCCCACCCAAAATAATTGATATAAATTTCTAAAACTCACACCAGAAATACTACAGACTATCCACGATCTAATGAAACTAGTCCCACTCAATTTGGATACTCTAGGAAGAAGTTATGATTGTTTTACTTGGAACACCTTCTTGAGACTAGTCAATAGGACTAGTCAGATACCCTATCTTACACAAGGTGTATATGAAAATTTAAGATGACCCAGAAGCTGAAATTTTTACTACAGATACCTTTCTAATTTATGTAAATATACTCTAGATATCAGGGTCTGAAACATTACAAAAAAGTTTTTATAGCGAAAATTCCGCAATGACTCAGTTCAGGATGATTCCAGAACCCTATCATGTACAGGTTGTATCTCCAAAATTATAAGGTCTCGGGAGCTAAATTTTGAACCCAACATAACTTGATCCATCTACTAAGTATCCTCCAAGCTGTTCCTTTGAAAACATTGTAGAAAAAAATTTATAGTGAAAATGCCAATGTGTCTCAGATGTAGTAGCGAAACCCCAAGACCATGAGCTCTGATACCATATGTTAAGAACCAAACATCAATATAGCATAGAAAAACCTCAGAAAATGTACTCAATGCCTTGAAAAAGAGATAATTTCAGATAATAGGCCTCTTCAAGGGGGAAACCTCCTTGTACCCCACTTAAATGTTCAAGTGCAAGATGATTCAAAATAAAAATGTCTCCTTGGTATATATAGGAGACTAGGAGGTATAATTACAACTAATGGCCTAAAGCCGACAGAAATAAAAGAACATTACTAATATAATATGCCCCAATTAAAGGGTAATGAGCCAATATTAGGGCTTAACATGGGAATCCATCTCAATGGACTACATGTCGGGCCTCCCGTCCACTAAGAGGGGAAATGACTATGTTTTTGTGGTCTTTGATCGCTTTTCCAAGATGGCGATTCTAGCCACCTTTAAGAAGAGAATCATAGTAGAGACCACTGCCAAGATATTATTTGAATGAGTATTGTTACATTTTGGGATCCCACAAACCATTGTCTTAGATCGGGATAGTCGGTTCCTCAACACATTCTGGTAGGGCCTCTGGTCACTGCTGGATACCAAGCTCACCAAATCCACTGCCTTCCACCACTAGAAATACGGCCAAACTGAGGTCGTCAATTGGATGATCATACATATCTTGCGCATGTACAATTCCAATCTCTCCCACACATGTGATGAGAGTCTTTCCAATGTCCAACATAGCTAAACTTGAGCCCTACATAGCTCAACTAGCCACAACCCCTTTTAGGTGGGGTTGGGATTCCAACCATTGGGCCCCATGGATGTTGCACTACCCTTGGCAACCACCTTCGCCAACTCATCTCCTTCTCCACCTGAAGCTAAAAAATCTACCTTGTTCATTGAGCGGATCTAGCACATTCGCCAATAGTTTAATGATATTTTACAAAAGTCAAATGCAAAGTACAAGTAGCGCCATGATCAACACCGGGTGACACATACGTTTCAAGTGGGCGACAAAGTTTGGTTTCACTTGTAGAAAAAATGCATTACAGGGTGTTGCGCCTCTTTCGTCACCTTAGTGAGAAAAATAGAGGTGATTTCAAGCTTAGTTGGGTTTGCTAAGCAGGACAGTTGTAAAGAAAAGGGTTAGAGAAAGAAATATAAAAGAACAACTAAGAATTAAACTAAGAAATAAAATAACAACTAAACTAATGAACATAGGGACATAAGGACAAAAGAAACAATGAGACCCATATCACCAATGGTAAGGTTGATATTAGTGAAAGAAAACACCAAGAAGAAAGAGGACTATGAGTCCCTTCTTCCTCCAAGGGAGGGCTCTTGGACCCCCACAAATAAGCTCTTATTACAACTTTGAAATGAAAACGGTGAAAGAATTCTTTGCTAATCCACTCAAGGGGTGAGATGGATTGCCCAATGCAATGATGCTAGTATACTCTTGATGAGAATAGAGGATTCCTCAAGAGGATAGTGGTAGCATAACTTTGCTAATGAAATTCCTTGAAAAATGAAGTGCACCCATGGCCTTTTTATAGAACCTCTTTGAGGTATTTTGCAACCATCTTGTAGTGTGGAAAGAGGTTAATTAGGGCATTTTTAGGTCTTTGACCAGCCACCTAGTCAGATCCAGTCCATATTTGAGTGTCAAATCAACTTGGAAGTTGAACCAGAATTGGGTGGGAGGCTAACCACTCTCATAAATGCATCGTTCTCACATGTGCGCGACTTTTTGTGACCATAGTCGCGCATCGGGTGCATGTGCTCTTTTCCTACGTTTTTTTTTGCGCATGTGCGTGCGCGACCTGTGTCATCATAGAGAACTTTAATTTTATCATTGGTTGCATAGTTTTTGACCCTTTGGAAGTGCTTTTGTGGTAATATTGGTCCATGGGTGACCTCATAACTATTTGGCGATGTTGAATTCTTGTAACCATTTGTGGACGAAATTTCAGTGATAACAAATGCCCCTTGATGGATGAGGTTAGGAGCATATGTATAGACTAAATCCATCAATGTTTCTTCTACTTAGAGTGTTATTGTAAGAGAGAGAGATAGTGGGATTGTCAACAGGTACCCGTTGGAGGGAGAAGGGAACCTGTAGAACCCAACCTTCCATCAGGTGTGTAAACATAAACTGTGTACAAAAGAGGCGGGCATGCCCCATGCTCATGTCATGTAACTCAAAAAGGAATGATGTGTTGATGTAGACAACTACAATGCCCTCGAGGGTGGTCGTGATAAAGGCAGAAGACAATTATGCAAAGGAACATACTCTGACCAGTAGGCAATGATATATGTAAGAAATATCATGGATGTTGTAGGCATTGATAGCCTAGCCAAGTTCATAGGTCTTCGACAAATATAAGAAATAACTGCAATAGTCACAAAGTAAGACCCACCATAATATGAGAAAGTGTTGAAATCGAATGTTACGGGGGTCAACGACAGTAGGGAGAAATTGTGGTTCTCCTTGTGCCGTCCAAGAGCTCTCATTGGAAAGGTAATGAGAGTCAAGATACTGTCGCCCTTCTGGAAAACTATGTTGATGTTGACAAAAGGGGGACGTGACTCCCAGAAGAAAAGGGCTTCATGAAATCTACTAGGTGAGGTTAGGAGCTGGAGGAGGTATAATGTGGAAGTCAAGATGTATGAAGACTCAATATTTCCCTTGGTTGGGGGTATATGTGAACTATAAGTGGCTGCAACCATTCAACTATGTCGAGGGTCAGGGGGACAACAAGACGTGGGATAAGTTGGGCCAGAGGCGGGACAAAGTGAACAAAATCAGAGGGCAGAGGTAAGTGGCCTATGGCATGCTCGGAGTATATGGACGATGTCAACAAGGGTAGATGATAAGGAGTGCCCCAACCAAGGGTGACATGGGTTGCATTTTCCAAAAAGGGAAGAAGGTCACCAAAGGTGACGACAAAAAGGTATGGAAATGCTGGAAATAAAGGCTTTTTTTACAATAAATAAAGAATGATTTGGGATGAGTGTACAAATATAGAAATAGGTGCCCCAGTGTAATATGGTCAGGCCAGCAAGGGCGCCATTAGTTTGGAGAATTGGTGGAAGGTGGGGGCCCCATGGGTGGGTTTCTGTATGAGGTAGATGAAATGGAGGGAAATTTGCAGAGGGGCAAACTGATTGTGGATGAAATGGAGGGTTCATGATACTATGGAGGTGTAGTCAAAATAGAACCTGGGAGTCCATTGGGAAAGCTAGAAAAATGAGGAGAAGGAGTATGTGGCTGATTCGTGACATGATGTAAGACTATTGGGACTCCCATCCCTAAAGGGTTGAAAAATAGCATCAGTGTCAAAGTGCAAAAGGGTGCTATGAATGCGACAACTCATGTGGGTAAGAGTGCTACCAGGTGACAGTACCTAAGATGCAATGGAGGTGTCGGTACTGCAGAGCTAGAGATGGGGATCCTAGAGGAAAATGTCAAAGGGTGTGATTGGAGATGCAATTGAGAGTTAGAGGGAATGATTACATGCCAGTGCTGATGATATACCTAAAGGGGTTGCATTGATGTATGATGACCAAGTATCTGCGCACATGAAAACCAAATACCTGACGTGAACAATATCTAAAAAGAATCAATCATACAAGCATTTATTTAATAATTTTGAACATGAGCATGCGTACCTAGACAGGGTGTGAAAAAAAATGGCACCCCGGAGGCTAAGGATAAAAGCTGGCCCAGGGAATGTATTGATGTAGGTGACGGGATGCTAATATCGTGGCTAAAGACAAATCGAAAAATGGACACCCGGAGCTCCCGGAATGGTGTTTGGAAGTTTGGCGGAAAGGCCTATATATAGTGGTACGGCCCACATTGCCACCTCATTTGTACTTGCTGCCAGAGTGATTGGACGAGAGGTATTCAGAGGAGATTAGGTGATTATGGGAGAATAAGGTAGCTGATCCATGACCAATGAGATTCAGGTTGGTAGTCTTATCATCCTGCATAGAAGTAGAGTTGCAATTTCTAGGCAGGGTGTGTATGGAGGGTTGTACAAAGGGTTTTATGGGTGTGGGCCCCCCAGTGTGTGGGTGATCCAGAAATATGCACGCACGAGTGCGCACCTATCATCCGGATAGCCACACATGGGGGCACCTGTAAGGGGGACAAAGGCACACATGATGTGCACGCCTATTTGCTACACAGCTGCGCATGGGTGCGTGGTTGTGTAGTGGACAGGCGCGGTTTGATGTGGACCTGTGTTCATGACAGGAGCACATGGAGGCGCTCCTATAGGGTGAGCAGGCACACACACATGCATTCTTGTGGGATGGATAGGCGTGCCTGAGTGTGCACCTGTGGGGTGAATAGGCGTTCATACGTGCACGCCTATGGGGTGAACAGGCATGCATGTGCGTACGCCTATCGGTTAAACAACCACACCTTAGGGGCAAGGTTGATGGGTGTAAAACTTATCTTTTTAATGTTTTTTATGGTCAATATGGCTGACCTAGGACTATTTTATGTGGCTGCAGGTGATCATTTGGTAAGATGCTAGTCGACTAGCGAGATCGGGACTGGTCCCAGCTGAGGGATGTTGTGGCTATTGAGGATCTGGGGGTACGTGCTACTTTGGCAGCCTATGGGCTACTGAAGTTCTTCGAGTGCTCGTTGATATGGGTGCAGGAGTATCTCCTGCAGTTTCTTATTTGGATGTGGATTCCAGAACAACACTGCTTTATGGTGCGGGGAGAGCAGATCGCCTTCACTGCGGTGGAGGATGTACACTTTTTGACTGGGCTCCCTTTTCGAGGAACACCCCTACCGACGGAGCCAGTGTTACCTACGGACATGGTGTTAGCAACATTGGGTTGGAGGTACTGTTTTAGGGAGAACTATATGTCAGGCTCCGTCGTGAGCATTGGGTCTATGAATTCTCTAGTGCATTGTTGTATAGTAGCGATGATTGTGAGGGTGTATGGGTCCCTTGCGACTCAACGGATCAGTGGTGTTCAAATGAGTGTTATGGGGAGGGTACTGGTCGGTGAGCACTTTTCCTGGGGGATTATGTTGCATGCCAAGATGGTAGGGCAACTGGACCGATGTTGGTCCACCGACACAGGGGAATTTGCCTTTGGGTCCATCCTGGTGGCCTGGTTTTTGGAGAGGGTGCCTATGTTGCACCCTAGGATTTTATTGGGTGCTCCTGGTGCGCGAGAGCTGCGATTGAGGAGGTGGTCGACAATATTGGTTCACCACGGTGGTGGTGGGGGTAGCCATTTTTTCATAGCTGAGGCGATACAGGTGTGGCGGTAGATGCCATAGGTTATACTACAGTATCCTTACGTTGGTGTTGACTTCCGGGGTGATCCAGACATGGTGTTACCTCCAGAGGAGGTTTTTTATCATTGAGGTATGTTTATGATTTTGATATATTGATTTTTTGAGATAGAATGACATGTGTATTTGGTATACATGATGATACTATCATTTGGTTGTTTGTATGTGTAGATGTGGGACCTCGCGGGCGCAAGGTTGAGCTACTGAGAGCGTCGGATCGCCAGGAGTCAGGGAGACCATCGTGGGGAGGGCTGTGGGCAGGAGAGAGACATCGGCATGAGGATGTTGAGGCGAGACCCGCTGAGGATGAGAGAGCAATGAGGAGATGCCGGTTTGATGACCCAGGTGCCGGGCCATCGCATGCTCCTCCGGTGGATGCCGTAGCAGATTTTGAGGATATTCGCCACTGCCTGGAGGCAGTGCTATAGGGCATGCCTAAGGGAATGTGGTTGTGTATCCAGGATGAGGGCATCCTGGAGCAGTGTGTGGGAGTTCCACCACTGTGGTAGGCTATGGTGCGACGAGCAGCAGTAGCAGGTGCTGCTATGACCAGACGATTACCTCCCGGTTCGGAGGGACCAGTAGTGGGTGGGGGGGCACCGCCTGAGGGAGGGGTAGGAGGTGTTTCTCTAGAGGCACCTTGAGTGGTGCTCTATGTATTTTTGTACTTTTGTATATAGGCTGATGAGCCCATTTTGTATCGAGGTGCTTTACTGACCTGCGGATTCTGTATATGATGTTTTGTATGTAAACATTTTGATGGCACTGTGGACTGATTTATATATATATGAGTATACATTTTGAGTTCTATGTGAGGTTTACATGAATTTTTTAATGTTTGATTATGTCTAATCTATATTTGTTGTGACAAGTTTTTGATATTTTTATGTATGTGTAGAGGTATCTTGATGTGATATATGCCATTCTAACACAATGTTAGCTAAGTTATCTATAATTTGATTAAATTATCTTGGAATATGTGTAAATGTAATGGAATCAAAATGTCGAGATAAAAGTTTAACTTGCAGGTATTTGCGAAAGAGGCAAGGATCGCGAATGCGATACACATTGTTGTGCTGGAGAACGACTAGTTGAGAGTCGAGAAAGATGCTAAGGTGACAAATATGATGATGTTGGGCATCGGTGAGGAGGCTAATGACGATAGTATATTCATCTTGGTTGTTGGTGGCAGAACCCAAACATATGCCGCTAGAATGGAGCATTTCATGTGAGGGGGTATAGAGGGCCCAAGCTACTGAAGCGAGATTTTGTGTCCAATGGCTGGCGTCGTTGATGTAACCAATGTGGTGGGATGGTGGAGGAGGCACCTATCAATAGCACAAATGATAGTTTAGATGTGAGGGATGGAAAAAAGATTAAAAACACTATAAAAGAAATAGCCTAAAGTAGAATGACTACGCTTAGGCGTAAAATTTCTTTAAATATAACCCGTTAACGGGTTATTTGAGAGAGAGGCCTTCGGGAGAGTCCAGGATGTATGATCCTTTGGTGAGGCAATGTTGGATAATGTAGGGGCCATGCCATAGTGACTCGAATTTTCCATGACCAAAGGTATCGTGAGCGATATCGTAAGCAAGGACGAGGTCGCTTTCATGAAATGAGCGAAGGTTGACATGGTGATCAAAGGTGGCCTTTGACCATTTTTTAGCTACCTCATTGTTCTGTAATGAAGATTGACAATCTTCATCCAGGGACTCTAGGTTCAACAAGCGCTGCTCCATGGGAGCAGTGTCGGGTAATAGCTCAATTGCGGTGCGTAAGGTGGGAATTTTGCACTCGATGGGAAGAGTGGCCTCAACCCCATGGACTAGATGAAATGGTGTGAAACCAATGGTTGTTTTCATAGCCATTCAGTAAGCCCATACTGTAGAAAATAACATATGATTCCAATTGGTCTTATGTTTGTTAACTGTGCGCTGCAACATGGTCTTAAGAACCTTGTTAACTGCTTCGACCTATCTGTTAGACTGAGGGTAATATGGTGAGGTAAACTCGATGGAGAATTCTAACCAAGATGAAAGTTCAACAAAAATATCATTCTCAAAGTGTTTCCCGTGATCGGAAACTAGTTGGAGTGGTACTCCAAAGAGGGATATGATGTGATTAAAGAAAAAATGTGTTGTAGTGTTAGCGGTGTTGTTGAAGGTGGGCATAGCTTCAACCCATTTTGTGAAGTAATTGACTATGACAACAATGTATTTGTGTCCATTGCTGGATGGGGGATTACAAGTCATGAAGTCAATGCCCCATTTACAGAAGGGGCCGATAGTAATGACAGGATAAAGAAGAGAAGGTGGTGCTCGCACTTTGTTGGCATAAAGTTGAAATTTTTCGCATCACTTCACGACATGAATGCAATTGTGAAACAATGTAGGCCAAAAATAACCTGCTCAGATGATTTTTTGAGCAGTGGATATTCCTGAAAGATGCCCCCCACATGTGCCGCTATGGAATTCATTTAAGACTCTATCAGCCTCATCAATATTCAAGCATCGGTGAAGTATGGTGTCGACCCCTCGCCAATATAAGATATCTCCTATGAGGAGATAGCGGGGGGCCTGGTGACAAATATGATGACGATCATCTCGTGAGAGGTGGTTATCGAACTTTTGGGTTTGGAGGTAGATGAGGAGGTTTCCATACCACGGGTCATCTGAAGTGAGGTGGAAGAGATGTTCATCAAGGAAGTCAGTATTGATAGGGGTACTGGTAGTATCAGAGGGAAATTCCATGACAAGTTCGGAAAGGACGAGGGCTTTCTTTCTCTTGGGTGTTGAAAATTCAAGATCGTACTCCTGAAGGATAACGATCCATCGAGAAAATTTTCCATTAATTTGTCGACAATTGAGCAAGTATTGCATAGGGTTGGAATCTTCTACGACCTTAGTTGTGCGACGTAGAATGTAATGACGTAGTTTCTGGACTGTAAGGACGATTGCAAGGGCTAGTTTCTCTTCATGTTTATACTTCAAGGGTGGCCCTGAGAGGTTCTTATTGACGTAGTAAATGACATGCTCACAATCGTCATCACCGATTTGAATGAGAACTCCTGCTACTGAGACAACTGATGCTAATATGTAGAGGATATAGTCGCGATTGTAGTCGGGTGCACTAATTAAAGGGGCATTGGAGAGTGCCATTTTAAGATCGTCAAATGATTTTTGGGCATGTTCATCCCAGTGAAATGGGATGTCATGGCATAGTAGACGAAGGAAACTGTGTGCTCGGGTGGCGTAGTCTGGGACAAATCATCATAGAAAGTTAGTTTTTCCTTGTAGGCTTAGGAGTTGACGTAAATTCCGGGGAGGTGGAATTTCGGTGATGGCTTGGAATTTGAGGGGGTCCACGGTAATACCACTTTGGGAAATGATGAATCTGAGGAGGCGCCTTGCAGTGATGCAGAACACGCACTTGAGGGGGTTCAAGCAGATGTTGTACTGACGACATTGTTGGAAGATGATTCATAAATCATCAAGATGTTGGATGCGTTTCTTGGATCGAGAAGTGAGGTCATCCAATAATGCAAGGATGATGTGATCCAGATCATGAAAAATGTATGTCATAGCCCGTTGGAAAGTTGCATTAGTATTCTTTACGCCAAAAGGCATGAACCGATATGCAAAAGTACCCCAAGGGGTAGTGAATACGGTTTTGTATTCATCGGCTGGGTAGATTTGGATTTGATTATAACCAGATAAACCGTCCATGAAGGATAGAGCCTCGTGGCCTACGCAGTCATCAATAATTTGATTGATGAAAGGCATTGGAAAGTTGTCTTTTGGACATGTGTGATTGAGATCGCGAAAGTCTGTGCAGACGCAGATGGTGCCCTGTTTTTTGTTAACGGGTACAGGGTTGGAAACCCATGATGTATAGGCAATGGGGTAGATGAACCCAACCATGCATAATTTGTCAATCTCGGCTTTGATGGCTACTGCTTTGGATGGGTGTAGCGGTCGCTGTTTTTGACGAACTAGGGTAATGTCAGGCCAAGTGTCGATGTGATGTTCGATGATCGAGGGATCAAGGCCAGGCATTTCTGTGTATAACCAGGAAAAAATATCCCGATATTCTTGGAAGAGGGCTTTATAGGTGGTGATTTCTTGAGGAGTGCAAGTGGGGCCTATGATGATTTCCTCAATGACTCCATTTTTGATGGAAATATCAATTTTGATAGTCAGGGAAATATTGTCCATGTTGCCCTCTTCAAATGCATCAGGGGTAGGAATGGGGTTGTTGAACCAGTCGATATGCCCTGATGGGATAAAATATTTGGTTTCGATCGCGTATATGGGGTGTTTGTTAGGAGGAATGGAAGCTTCTTGTGGAAGGAAGAGCGCTTGGTGGTGTAGCACATCCCATGGGCAGTCGGGGGTGTTTAACTCTTCGATTATGTCCTCGTCACAATGGAATTGGTGGGAATACAAAGGATCTAAAATGGTGATATCGGTGACTATCACCATGTGGTTGTCTTTGGGTGAAGAAGAAGCAGGGGGAATGATGCAATGAGATTGCGATGGTTCACTTGAAATAAACCAAATATCGAAATACTGAGGAGTACCCGTGGTAGTTGGATGTAAAATTTCCGTAGGGAAATGTACAGAAGAATTGAGGGGATTTGGGAGTGAATCCTCGGATAAGTCATCCAAGAACCATGGAGGCATTGGGAGTGCCTCGGGTTCAGGAGAAATGATATGAAGAATCTGTAGTGACGAAGTAAGGTCAACCTCTGATTCTATAGGGGGCGTAGGGGTTTGAATCAGGGTCAATTGGCATTGTCTGTATTCAATGATCATAGGACATTGGTGTGTAAAATGATCAAGGGATTCACATAGAGAGCAAGGGCATCTCATACGTTCATTGACTGAAGTTGTGACATAATGGATGTCAGTGATTTTTGGGAGGGATGATGTAGCTGGGTTAGTGTTATCACTGAAATTTCGTTTGCAAATGGTTACAAGAATTCAACATCGCCAAATAGTTATGAGGTCACCCATGGACCAAAATTACACAAAATCATTTCCAAAGGGTGAAAAACTATGCAACCAATGATAAAATTAAAGTGCACTATGACTACACAGGGTTTACATGCACATGCGTGAAACAGAAATGCAGGAAAAGCACACATGTGATCGATGCGTGACCATGGTTGCAAAAAGCCACACACATGTGAGAATGGTGCATTTATGAGAGTGGTCGGCCTCCCACCCACTTCTGGTTCAACTTCCAAGTTTATTTGACACTCAAATCTAGACTGGATCCGACTAGGTGGCTGGTCAAAGACCTAGAAATGCCCTAATTAGCCTCTTTACACACTACAAGCTAGTTGCACAATACCTCAAAGAGGTGCTATAAAAAGGCCATGGATGCACTTCATTTTTCAAGGAATTCAATAGAAAAGTTATGTTTCCACTATTCTCTTGAGGAATCCCCTATTCTCATCAAGAGTATACTAGCATCATTGGATTGGGCAATCCATCTCACCCCTTGAGTGTATTAGCAACGAATTCTTTCACCATTTTCATTTTCAAAGTTGTAAGAAGAGCTTATTTGTGGGGGTCTAAGAGCCCTCCCTTGGAGGAAGAAGGGACTCATAGTCCTCTTTCTTCTTGGTGTTTTCTTTCACTAATATCAACCTTACCATTGGTGACATGGCTCTTAATGTTTCTTTTGTCCTTATGTCCCTATGCTCATTAGTTTAGTTGTTATTTTATTTCTTAGTTTAATTCTTAGTTTTTCTTTTATATTTCTTTCTCTAACCCTTTTTCTTGCAGCTATCCTTCTTAGCAAACCCAACTAAGCTTGCAAGCACCTCTATTTTGCTCACTAAGGTGATGGAAGAGGTGCAATAATTAGGTTCGTTATGGAAGCTTTGGCATATTGCGGCTAATGTCTGCTGGAAGCGTGACAGTGCTGGGCAATGGTGTGTATAATGGCCATATTCTAGACATATAGTGCAAGTGAATTTGGTTCGCAACCCTTTACTACTTGAGTGACAGGCAGTGGTGACAGTATTTGCTATAGTGGCGAGCCTTGATGGTGTTTGATTGAGTGGAATCAAGTTCCGTAACTCTAGTAGAGATGGGCAGTTGTTGGTTTGGTGTCCATCTTTCTCACATAATGCACAAGGAGGTTGGACGCATGGGGGAAGTGGAGTTGTGGGCTCCTTCTTCTTTCGCCTGCCCCTAGTTGTAGCAGGGAGGGTAGTGAGTGGGGGTGTAGAGGGTATGGTGGGACTGAGTATGGGAATCGTCATTGGGATTCCTTCTAGTTGGGGAGGAAGGGATGGTCGAGGGACCATCTCTGGTGGATGTAAACACCAAACTTGAATTGCTAACACCATATTAGGGAGGGTAAGTGTTGTGGCTACTTGGAAATCTTGTACGCCTGGTGGAGGGTAAAAGAAGGGGATTTGAGTTATGTCTTGGGGAACTGTCTCCCAAAATGGGATATGGCCTTGGGGAGAGGTGGAATCGTGACCCGGTGGAGTCAACGTGTTCGCAGGAGGCCCATGAGGGGGGAGCTCTATGACTAGTGGGATGTCAGATATGATAGAAGACTCCCAAGGAGGAAGGGTATCCTCTATGTCAGTTTCGTTGGATGATACGACGCATACTTGATTGTAAAGATGAAGGAGCGGTGGTGCACCATGGTAAGTTCCTAACAATGATGGGTCTTTGAAAATTTTGGGACCCATTTTGATGAGTGGGTATGCATCATGACTCGTGTGGATGAGAGGGAGAATGTTATAGATGTTGGCAGAAGGGTTAGGTTCGTAATGTGATACTTTGTCAATGGTAATGATCTTCCCATTATGGGGGAACATCATCGTTCAAAAGACGGAAGAGACAACTACCTTCATAGCATACATGTAGCTATGATCAAACAATATATTATATTCGAGTGGGGCGTCGATAACTTCAATGTCAATGAGAATGGTGTTGCCCCCGAGTTCTACAAGGACATTTTGGAAGAGCCCTTCAGGAGACGATGGTCATCTGTCATAAGCTCGTAAGGTAATGGCAGACGGTATGAGTTCGGGGGAACCAAGTTTCTACCATACAGATTTAGACATAATGCATGTGGATGCACCTTCATCGATGATGCACCGATGAACTATTATGTTCCAAATTTTCACTGAGATTTGAAAAGAAATTAGAGCAGGGAGGCGAGGTTCTCCACTGTCGAGATCAAATGTGATGAGTCAAGTATCCATGGGGTCGAATACCCCCAAGGAAGAAAGTAATGATTTCCGCTGAGTGGGACAATTCTGAAGGACTTCTAAGAATGACATGGCAGCTGGGGATTGTGCTAAGTCATCAACCAAACTGTAATTATGAGCCACCCTAGCCTATGGGTTATGGACATTCCTGCGCAATGGGATGCAAGGGATGTGAAGAGGTGGTTCTGGGTTCAGGCGAGGGATCACCAATGGGGGTCTCATTGGTGTAGGGATTATTTCTGGGGGAATGGGAGGAGACTTAGTGGGTGCATGGTATTAACGATTACGTGTTTGCAGAAGGATTTCCTCCTCATTGGTGAGGAGGATCGTGCGATCTGTTGGATGTTTTGGATTGAGGTACTGTCCCAACTGTGGTGGGGTATGTGGTATCTCTTGTTGGGTGTTCATCATGCCTTGGTGTGGAATGGAATTTTGCAGCATGGCTGGGGGGGTTGTTGCAAGTATTTTTGTGGGGCCTACTGAGGGGTAGGCGGTGCTGGAGGATGTGGTAGACTGCCTGAGTCTTTTAGTCGTTTAAAATCAGCGATTTGGGGGTAATGATGAGTATAATGACCGAACTCACCACAAATGGCACAAGGGAAGTTGGTTTTAATAGTATTGTTATTTCTCCCTTGAAGCCTATTATTATTTCCCCCCTGGGGGTTCTGATTCCCTTGGTTCTAGTTGCCCCCAGTAGGTTGGTTCTGTTGGGGTTGATTCCTGCCTTGACCTGGGATGTTATTGTTCTTTTTTCTTCCTTTCATTTTGGCATTATTCGATGGGTGGCTCGGATTTTTCGTATTCAGCTGTTCAAAATTTTGATATTGATGAATGCAAGAGGGTTGAAAAAAATTTACCCCGGCGTGAGGATGTGGGGGAGCCATAGGTTATGGAGGACCAGTAAATGGAAAATACATATTTTGTAAGGGTAACAATCCGTAAGGTACATACGAAGGC
>JZKD02S0282658.1:84008-94382 GCA_000966675.3 Picea glauca | reverse complement strand
AATTAAACAATTCTTAAACTTTCTTCAAGTGATCATCAATATTATATAGCATATGAACTGCATAAATAATGAGCATTAGTCACACATAAGATATACACAGAGACATATTTTCACAAGGAATCCCATAAAGGGAGATAACCTCTTCTTCTTCGAAATGATAGGCAGTCTTTTAAGTTTTATACATCATCTATAATTGAGCACCAACTCAATGTGAGGCTACTACCTCTGTTTTAAAAGATCCAACTTGTTTGAAAGAACCAACTCTCTGGTTTCTCTAGAACCCACTAGAAGGAATCACCAACTCCCTGATTATTCCAGCACCAACTAGATGGAAGCACCTACTTCCAGTTACACAGGCTCCAACCTGTATAACATAGAACAATTGTTCTCCCTTGCACCACCCTGCCACCCTGGTTTCTCTGGATGCAACCAGATGGAAGCTACTACTCCCTTTGTTCAAGAACCCACTTGAACCTCTGAGGAAAACAATCCTCCCTAGCACCTCCCTTCCTCCCTAGTTACAAATAAATGATTGAATAACCAACACACAGATCAATCAATTCTTACCACTTCTTCATTGTTCCGCAATTCTTTTCTGCTACACTATTCTTCTTTTTTGTTCATATTTGGCTTGACTTGTTGTCTCTGTCTATCTGTTCTTTCTCTTTCCTTCTCATCCTTTTTGATATGTGCACATTCTTCTCTCTCCAGCTTTTCTCTTTTGTTCAACTTCTGTTCCTTCTCTCTGAGATTTTCTTCACACTGTGCATCCTGTAGTTTTTCAATTCTACAGTTCAACTCATTTTTCCAGTCCAAACAACCAACCATGCATAGTCTCTATGTTTTTATTTTATACACACCGACCATGATAGGTACACCTCGAATCTTCTTGGGCAAAGAAAACGTCTCATCAACTGAAACGTCAACCGATCAAGAATCATGAATCAGTTTTTCTAACTGATTCGTAACTAATCAATTAACTATGAGATGAAACAGTGGCCCTCCGATCATATTCAAGTTCACCTACACTGTTGGATTAAATGATGAGTCTCGTGCTTATTTCTCCATTTCGCAATTTAGTATTTCGACATTCCTTGTGATGAGATAACTTGACGCTCCATGTTGCGATCCTTGAAACTCCGAAAAGAAAAGCTTAGCTTGACTAGCTTTGATTATTTCAGCATTTCGCATTTCGGCATTCCACAAGTTCAAGAGATTTATGGAACTACATTCCTTTGACTTTGCAGTCAGAAAAATGACAATCTTTCACCACGTGTCCTATGGATCCAACGGTCCAGATCTTATCATGAATTCAAAACTTCACGGCCTTCATCGTGTCTGATTAACGGTCCAGATCAATCCTCGATCTGATGGCTAGAATTATTTCATGATTTTGCATATCGCAAATTTGGGACTCCTATGGTGAAGTGTTTCGACACTTGAATCCTCCAACTCCTGGTATCTGAAACTCTGAAAAGTAGTGGTTTCACTAGATTTTGGCATTTTTCATTTCGCGACTTCAGGTCTTCTGTGGTGAAGTGTTTCGACACTTGACTCCTCCAACTCTCGGTATCCGAAACTCCAAAACGTCGTGGTTTTGCGGGATTTTAACATTTCTCATTTCGCAACTTCATGACTCCTGTAGTGAGAGTCCTTGATATCTCCATCTCCCAGTATTCAAAATCCTGGTAGTCAAAACTCCGAACCGATACTCCGAAATAGAGTTGGATGAACATCACATCGTCATTTCGCATTTTGCGATTTCGGGACTCCTGTAGTTAGAGTCCTTGACATCTCCATCTCTCAGTATCCAAAATCCCAGTATCCAATACTCCAAGCGATGCGCGTGTTTTTGGTTTTCTCATTTCGTCTATTTGGGACTCCTGATGATGTGAGTCTCTGACATCTCCATCTCCTGGTAACCAAAATCCCGGTATTCAACACTCCAAGTGATGTCCCTTTTTTCGAGTTTCAGGATTTCGCATTTTGGCACTTCGAGACTCCTGATGATGAGATTCCATGACATCCCTATCTCTCGATATCCGAAAATATGGTAGCCAAAACTATGAAATGGAGTTTGACCAACGCTTCAATCTTGCCATTCGATCTTCAACAAGCACACCTTCACACTTCTTTCGACTCTGTGCTAATTCGCTTACTTTGTTCCTATTTTTCCATCGATGCATACTCTGATCTTGCCATCAATGAAAAGAATACTCTGCTTGTTAAACATGCCAACCATCATACTCTGCCTTCTGTCTGAAAACATGCCAACAATCTCCCCCTTTGGCATTGATGGAAAACCCATGATGCAACTACACCACTGTAGCATCCTTGAAAAACATGCAACTATACCACTGTAGCATCCTTGAAATCATCACACTTTCTCCCCCTTTGACATCAATGTCAAAGAAAAAACATGCTGCCCTTGAGCTGTTGCAGTACACACTCCCCCTGTCAACTACGAGTAGCTCAGAAATACACCAGATATTCAATAAGTACTCCCCCTGACCAGGTGAATAGATTAGACACAAGAAATTATAACCCCCAACTTTTGACGAAGATATCCAAAAGGGGTTGATGCTAATGGTTTAGTAAAGATATAAGCAATATGTTATGTGGAAAGAATATAATTCAGCTGAACAATTTTGTTTGTAAATTGTTCTTTAAGAAAATGGTACTTTATTGGAATATGCTTAGTCTTGGAATGAAGAACAGGATTCTTAGAGACACTAATGGCACTGGTGTTATCACAGTGAATTGGAATCAGATCATTGTAAGTTACCTTCAAATCTACAAGAGTTTGAATCATCCACAAAATTTGTGTGCAGCAAGTAGCAGCAGCAATGTATTCTGCCTCTGTAATTGATAATGAAATGGATCCTTTCTTTTTGTTGAGCCATGCTACTAATGAGTCACCTAGAAAGAATGCTCCTCCACTAGTTCTTTTTCTCTCATCAACATAGTTTGCCCAATCTGCATCTGAATAAGCAGTTAACTGAAAATTCTAATTTATGGGATACCACAGAACATAAGTCATTGTTCCCTTCAAGTATTTGAATATCCTTGTGACAACAACCAAATTTCTTTGTTTAGGAGCAGACTGATAACGACCTACCATTCCAACAACTTGCATTATATCAGGATGGGATGTTGTGATGTATAGAAGACTGCCTATCATAGAGCGATATGTCCTTTGAATAACATCCAGTGAAACATCATTTTTACTAAGCTTGCAACCAACCACCATAGGTGTGCTAACAGGAGAGGAATCCTCCATCTGAAACTTCTTCAACATCTCTTTCAAATATTTTTCTTGAGAGATAAATATTCCTGCAGAACTCTGTTTTAATTGTAAGCCAAGAAAATATGACAATTCTCCTATCATGGACATCTCAAATTATGTTTGCATACAATTAGCAAACCACTGGACAAATGATTCATTAGTACAACCAAAAATAATATCATCTACATAAACCAAAACAACTAGTAAATTATCACCTTCAGACTTAATGTAAAGGTTGTTTTCAACAATACCTTTCTTGAACCCTTTGTCTTGTAAAAATTTGTCCAGTCTATAATACCAAGCTCATGGTGCTTGTTTTAGTCCATATAAGGCCTTCCTCAACTTACAAACATAATTAGGATTATTTGTCAATGAGAATCCTTCAGGTTGCTCCATATATACTTCTTCCTCTAGATCTCCATTAAGAAATGTTGACTTAACATCCATCCGATAAACTTTAAAGTTCTTATGACATGAATAAGCAAGAAAAATTATGATGGCTTCCAATCTTGCCACTAGTGCAAAAGTTTCATCAAAGTCCTGACTTTCAACTTGTGCATACCCTTTACAGACCAATCTGGCTTTATTTCTAACAACTTGTCCTTTTTCATTCATTTTATTCTTGAACACCCATTTGGAACCTATTACATTCTTATCTTCAGGTCTAGGGAAAAGCTCCCAAGTATTGTTCTTCTCAATATGATCAAGATCTTCATTCATTTATCTAATCCAATCATCATGCTGGCTGGCTTCATCAAAAAATTTAGGTTTAGTCATAGATAAAAATGCAATATGAGACTGCTCTGAGTCTTTAATCAATTTCCTTCTTGTCTGAACTCCTTTATTTATATCTCCAATTATCTGATTTTCAAGATGATTCTTTCTAACAATTCTGAGAGGTGATTTTTCTTGTTTCTACTGATTTGTGTCATCCTGAGTATTCGTATCTTCATCTGATTCACATTCTTCCCTTTCTAATCCTTGAACCTGTTCATCTTCATCTTCAACTATATCTTTTGTGCTTGGTTCAACACTGCTTACATTTCTGACCGAGATTTCTTCATCAACTTTTATGTCTATACAATCAACCAGTTTATGCAGTCTCTTATTGTAACATCTATACCATTTATTGTTTGTAGCATAACCCAAGAAGATACTTTCATCATCCCTATCATCATATTTGCCAATATTTTCATCATTGTTCTTGATATAACATTTACTCCCAAAGACTTTAAAATGCTTGATTGAAGCAGGTCTTCCAAGCCATAGTTCATAAGGAGTCTTGTCACTGTGTGGCCTAAGATGAGCTTTGTTAAGGATATGAAGAGTTGTATGAATTGCTTCTACCCAATATGTCTGAGGTGTGTTTCTTTTGTTCATCATTGATCTTGCCATTTTCTGTACTGATCTATTCTGCCTCTCAACAACTCCATTTTGATGTGGAGTCCTTGGAATTGTGTACTCTCTTTTGATCCCATGTTTATCACAGAACTCTTTGAAGTTCCATGAACTAAACTCTCCTCCTCTATTAGATCTTACTGCCTTTAATCTTTTTCCTGTTTGATTCTCAGTTAGAGCCTTAAACACTTTGAATTTTTCAAATGCTTTAGATTTTTCCTTCAAAAAGGCAACCCATGTTAGTCTAGAATAATCATCAATAATCGACATAAAATAATTTTATTTTCCTGTACCTTCTTTCCTTGATGGTCCAAACAGATCCATATGTACTAACTGGAGAGTTTTTTCTATTGAAAGAAAGTTTTTAGATTTGAACTGAGTGCGAGTAAGCTTTCCTATTTGACAAGGTTTACAAACAAAGTCATATGGCTTTGATATCTTTGAAATATCTTTTACTGCCTCATTTTTTCTGAGCTTGATTATATGATCAAAATTTAGGTGTCCAAGTCTCCTATGCCACATCCAACTTTCATCATACTTTCTTAAGTGGCATTCTTCTTTTTCTTCTTTTAACACATAGACATTGTTTTCTGTTCTTATCCCTTTTGTAACTAGCTGTCCTGAATTCACAGATTTTATTCTACAGTCTTTAGAGGTAAAAATGACCTCACATCCTCGGTCACAAACTTGACTGACACTGAGTAGATTATGTTTCAGACCTTCTACAAACAACACATCTTGAGCTTTCCCTTTGCCATTACTCAAACTTACCATTCCTTTACCTTTTATTTTTCTGGTGCATCATTTCCAAAAGTTACATTCCCTGATTTGCTATCACTTAGAGTTAGAAACTTACTTTTGTCTTCAGTCATATGTTTGGAACATCCATTGTCAATATACCAGGGATTCTTTTGTCTTTGGGCTGATAACACTAGTCCACACTTGTCATCTGCTTTCTTCTTCCAAACCTTGACATTTTTAGCAGTGGGAATCAAATCTGACTTGTAATTCTTTAAGTGATAGTCTGCAGCTTTATGTCCATAATTATGGAAGTTGTAACATTCTAGTTCACTAAATAACATATTATAACAATTGTTATGCTCATAATTGTTTTTGTGTTTCACCTATGTCCTTCTCCCAGTCATCACATGATTTATAGTCCGTGATTGTTTGTTGCTTGGTTGTCTCAATCTTTGTAGTGACAGATAATTATTCCTTGAAATACTTGATTGCTCATATCTAAATCTTAAAGAACAGTTTATAGCTTTGTGACCAAAATTAGAGCAGAAAAAACAATAACCATATAAAAAATCCTCTTTGGCCATAAGCATGAAGTCATTTACCTTATCTTCACAGGAGAAGTCACTATCGGTGTCTTCTGAGGAATTGTCATTATTTGCAGCCAGACTTTTCTTCTTACTATATTTCTTGAATTTGTACTTCTTTTCATCATCAGAGGTCTAGTCCTTTTTCTGATAGGGACACTTAGATGCAAAATGACCTATCTTACCACAGTTAAAGCATTTGAAGGGAAACTTGCCTTGATATTTTCCTGATCCTTTCTTTAACCTTCTCACAAATTTTTCCTCAATATCATCTAATTCTGAATCAGTATTTTTGTCTTCTTTAAACGATGCTTCTCTAGTAATGGATTTATCTTTGCTAATTCTCATTTCATATGCTGTTAAAGTTCCTAGAAGTTGATCAATGGACATAGTTTTAAGATCATTTAGTTCTTCTATTGCAAAGACTTTTGGATTAAATTTATCAGGCAGAGATCCTAAAATCTTCTGAACTAAGAGTAATTCTTCAAATTTCTCACCAAGACCCTTCATGGCATTCACAAGTTCTTCAACTCTTAAAAAATACTTGCTAACTGTTTCATCTTCATTCATCTTTAGTTGTTCAAACTTCAACCTAAATGTTTGAAGTTTAACATCTTTTACTTTCTCATTTCCTTCATAGCTGCTAATAAGTTTATCCCACATTTCTTTGGTAGTTTGAAGATGCATCACCTTTACAAACTCGGCTTCTGCAAGTCCATTCAAGATAGCATTCATTCCTTTAGCATTAAATCTGAATTCTAACTTATCATCCTTGGAAGCTAGCACAACAGGCTTTATGCATCCAGTCTCTACTACATCCCAAACATCAACACCTAAGGCCATTAGGTATGTTCTCATTCTAACCTTCCAAAAGGAAAAATTTGTTCCATCAAACAGAGTAGGCTTATTGGTTGAAGTCCCTTCATGACTTGTCATGTTTAATCTTACAGATCTACCTTTAAATAAAAGGAACCCGCTTTGATACCAATTGTTGAAATTACTAAGACAACTGAGAGGGGGGGTGTGAATCAGTTGTTACTATGCTTAAACAATATTAATTCAATTAAACAATTCTTAAAATTTCTTCAAGTGATCATCAATATTATACAGCATATGAGCAGCATAAATAATGAGCATCAGTCACACATAAGATATACACAGAGATATATTTTCGCGAGGAAACCCATAAAGGGAGAAAACCTCTTCTTCTTCGAAATGATAGGCAGTCTTTTAAGTTCTATACATCATCTATAATTGAGCACCAACTCAATGTGAGGCTACTACCTCTGTTTTACAAGCTCCAACTTGTTTGAGAGCACCAACTCTCTGGTTTCTCTAGCACCCACTATAAGGAAGCACCAACTCCCTGAGTATTCTAGAACCTAGTTCCAGTTACACAGGCTCCAACCTGTATAATAGAGAACAATTGTTCTCCCTTGCAACACCCTGCCACCCTGGTTTCTCTAGCTGCAACCAGATGGAAACTACTAGTCCCTTTGTTCAAGCACCCACTTGAACCTCTAAGGAAAACAATCCTCCCTAGCACCTCCCTTCCTCCCTAGTTACAAATAAATGATTGAATAACCAACACATAGATAAATCAATTCTTACCACTTCTTCATTGTTCTGCAATTCTTCTCTGCTACACTATTCTTCTTCTCTATTCATATTTGGCTTGACTTGTTGTCTCTGTCTATCTTTTCTTTCTCTGTCCTTCTCATCCTTTTTGATATGTGCACATTCTGCTCTCTCCACCTTTTCTTTTCTGTTTAGCTTCTGTTCCTTCTCTCTGATCTTTTCTTCACACTATGCATCCTGTAATTTTTCAATTCTACAGTTCAACTCATTTTTCTAATCTGAATAGCCAACCACACATAGAATCTATGTTTTTATTTTATACACACCGACCACAATAGGTACACCTCGAATATTCTTGGGCAAATAAAACGTCTTAGCAACTGAAACATCAACCGATCAAGAATCATGAATCAGTTTTTCTAACTGATTCATAACTGATCAATTAACTGTGAGATGAAACAATGGCCCTCCGATCATATTCAAGTTCACCTGCACTGTTGGATTAAATGATGAGTCTCGTGCTTATTTCCCCATTTCGCAATTTGACATTTCGGCATTTCGGCATTCCTTATGATGAGATAACTTGACTCTCCATGTTGCGATCCCCAAAACTCCTAAAAGAAAATCTTAGCTTGACTAGCTTCGATTATTTCGCCATTTCACATTTCGGCATTCCGCAAGTTCAAGAGATTTAGGGAACTACGTTCCTTTGAATTTGCAGTCAGTGAAATGACAATATTTTCCCACATGTCCTATGGATACAACAGTCCAGATCTTATCGTGAATTCAAAACTTCACGACCTTCGTCGTGTCTGATTAATGGTCCAGATAAATCCTCGATCCGACGGCTAGAATTATTTCATGATTCCGCATATCGTGAATTCGAGACTCCTATGGTGAAGTGTTTCGACACTTGACTCCTCCAACTCCTAGTATCTGAAACTCTAAAACGTAGTGGTTTCGCTGGATTTCATCATTTTGCATTTCGCGACTTCAGGTCTCCTATGGTGAAGTGTTTCAACACTTGACTCCTCCAACTCCCGCTATCCGAAACTATGAAACGTCGTGGTTTTGCTGCATTTTGACATTTCACATTTTGTGACTTCAGGTCTCCTGTGGTGAAGTGTTTCGACACTTGAATCCTCCAACTCCCGATATCTGAAACTACGAAACGTCGTGGTTTCGCGAGATTTCAGCATTTCGCATTTTGCGACTTCGGGACTCCTATAGTGAGAGTACTTGATATCTCCATCTCCCAGTATCTGAAATCCCAGTATCCAAAACTCCAAACCGATACTCCAAAATAGAGTCGAATGAAAATCACATCGGCATTTCGCATTTCACGATTTTGGGACTCCTGTAGTTAGAGTCCTTGACATCTCCATCTCTCAGTATCCGAAATCCCAGTATCCAATACTCCAAGTGATGCGCCTGTTTTGGGTTTTCGCATTTTGGCACTTCGAGACTCTTGATGATGTGAGTCTCTGACATCTCCATCTCCCAGTAACTGAAATCGCGGTATCCAACACTCCGAGTGATGTGCCTTTTCTCAGGTTTCGGGATTTTGCATTTTGGCACTTCGGGACTCCTGATGACGAGAGTCCTTGACATCCCTATCTCCCGGTATCCGAAACTCCGGTAGCCAAAAATTAGAAATGGAGTTTGACCAACGCTTCGATCTTGCCATTCAATCTTCAACAAACACACCTTCACACTGCTTTAGACTCTGTGCTAATTCGCTTACTTTGTTCTTGTTTTTCCATCGATGCATACTTTGATCTTGCCATCAATGACAAGAATACTCTACCTATTAAACATGCCAACCATCATACTCTGCCTTCTATCTGAAAACATGCCAACAGATTGATTGATTGATGATTGATGTAATGTAATATGTATTGTCCTTTATGAGAATCCATAGATGAAGATGGAATAATGAGTTGTCATTGATATGATGAAGATGGATCAATGAGTTGTCATTGATACATGATGAAGATGGATCAATGTGGTTTCATTGGTATATGATGCATTGCTAGAAAAATTTATATACGACTCATTATTTTCTTATCATGATTGATAAGGTGCACCAATGGATGAACTCCAAAGTGGTCCCCTTATGGTGAAAGCCCTCATGGGAAGATGCTTTGTGGATTGAGTTATCCTAGAAGAATGGTTGGAAGACCCATGCTCTCATTATTGTCTTATCATGATTGATAAGGTGAAAAAATGGATGAACTCCAAAGTGGTCCCCTTATGGTGAAATCCCTCATGGGAAGACACTTTGCGGATTGAGTTATCCTATAAGAATGGTTGGAGGACCCATGCTTGTATGTGGAATAATGAGATGAAGATCAAGGAAATTTTTGGTGAAACTATCCTAGATGGATAGTGCTTGTCATGCCATTTCTAGTGGTATGTGGAATGTCACATAACTCCTCATGGTTTGAGAGTTATGGCCTTACGAAGATGAAGGACCGCCACATGAAGGCTTGAAGACCCCAAGGTCAAAGAAGTCAAAGTGACCTAAAAGAAGAAATCATTATTTAAATGATAAAGTAAAGTGACAAAGTCAAGGTGGATGATTTAAATAATAAAGAGAAGTGACAAAATCAAGAAATGATAAATTAAGGTGACAAAATCAAGAAGGAATATTTAAATGATAAAGTATTGGGGAACTTTCTATTTATGGAAAGTGGTTAACCCTAAAAATAAGGAAAATAGGTTAAGTGACCTAGAAATGGGTTAAGTGACCTAAAAGAAGAAATCATTATTTAAATGATAAAGTAA
>JZKD02S0282658.1:23450-35462 GCA_000966675.3 Picea glauca | reverse complement strand
TTTTGACATTTTATTTTTTGTTTTGTTTCATATTTAATTTTTTATTATTTGTTTCTTTTTACATGTTTTCCTTTTCCTTGAAAATAATTTGCAGAAATGATATATTATTTGCAAGCCAAAATACATCCAGAATGAAAATTTTCCAGTCAAGGGATGATTCGATGAATTATAGGGTTATAACAGTGGCTCCACCTGGGGATGGAAACTCTTTTGGGAGGTGTCAAGAACCATTGAACTCTGAATATGCAAATGGGTTCTTTATTCATCGGGTTGATCCCAAAATTATTCTGCAACTAGTACCTGTTTTGATCTTTCAACTGAAACCAAACCAAAATGAACACTGCTGAAAAAGAGATGCTCGAAATGTTGAGCTTATTCACATTCTCCTACCAACCCTATACTACTGAAAATCATGCTAAATCAAATAACACAAAAATGCCAATGAAGCCAATCAAGTAGCTACTTTACTAGCTCTATTCTTTCAATGTTTTCAATCAATATCAGAAATAGAACTTGCATAGACATCATGAAATGCTTTCCATCATGATCTTCATCACAAGGGGCTTGATAATCACGACATATAACAGAAAAATGGAAATGCATTGTGGCTCTGTGATGAATAATTTCTCCATATAAATAGCCACTGGATCAAGATAAACTTGACCTATTACTGGATATTCAAATTTAACCAACTCAAATTCATGATTTGATGTTGTAGTTGTGTTATTTGCATCCTCATGCACTTCCATACATGGTTGCAACTTTGCTGATGGGTTATGAAATGATGCTTCTGTTGAACACACCCCTGTAACTAACTACCTCATCATGTCAATATCATAACAGATTTTCTTCTCATGACTGACGAATGAAGAATGATTTTGACCACACAGGTCATCCAAACAATCAACTATTGGATCCTGAAAAGACTGCTGCATTGATTCAAATGAAATTTCTTGACTTTTTATGTATTTATCCTTCAACACTTGTTCAAGAATCTCCTTCAAAATTTGAAATGAATTATAATGTAATGGGACAGAATTACATTCCACTGTTTCAAATCTTGTTTCGAGCTCTGGACTTCCATCCAAACTTTGAAAATCAAGGGAAAATAGTGACTTTGATTTTGGGTCTAAAATAGATCCCATGTCATCAATGACATCCTCTACTGACTCATCATAAAAAAAATTGTCTTCACTATTTACAACTTGCTTAGAGTTTCTTTTCAGAAATTGAAAATATGAGAAACATAAGGGAAAGGATTTTTCCCTTACTCTGAAATTTTCTGCATTTTCCTCATCGTTGTCATGATTGTTGGGAAGAGGACGATTGTCATATCTAAGTTGTAATTGATCTTCTTCCTACCAACAACATGTTGTTGGTTGATTTGAACAGTCAGCATCTATTTCAGCCTCATGATCATCATCATATTGATCACACTTGGGTAGATTATGCCAGTAAGAAAATCATCAAACATGCACATCATATCAGTTGATGGCTCTTCAACAAGATGAGTTGGAACTTCATCTTCAACTGTATTGTGAATTGAATAATTGAAAGAATCATTATCCAAACCATGGTAGCAAGGGTGAGCTGCAAAATTTTTGGGAACAATGGCCTTTTCTTTCTCTAAAATCAATGGAACATGATGTATTTGAACATCAAGTTTTTCTTTTATGCTAATCTTCTGCATCATCTCTTCCATAGTGTTAGCCAAGACATCTATCTTCACCTCTAAATATGTCATTTGTTTCTTTTTTGTTCTGGCCTTTTCTTGTGCTTTTAGCTTTTCCTTTCTGTTCAACAAGTTAGCTTCCACATCAACTGCAGCTTTTTGCATTTCTTCAAGTGTTGCAATGTTCCTTTCTCTTAATTGGAATGTCATCTCAGGATCAAAGGCATCTGGGTAATGCAAGTGAGATAATCCTAGCGGTGGCCTTATATCAACAGGCATTGCATGATATACCTTATTGAATCTTGGTAAAAACTGAGGTACTGTCTCCCTTGGATGCCTTTTCAAATGGTCATATTCTTCTAGGATGAGAAAGACATTTCTCATGATCACCCACCTATCTAAGAAAACTTGCATGAATTGATGAAAATTTATGATGCTTGTAGCTGGGAGGTTTTTAAACCAATTTTTAACTTTGCCTTGCAAAGACAAGGCAAACATCATGATATAGACATCGTCATCTTCAACCTCATAAAGGTCAAGAAAATATTCAAACCTCTGGATGTGTTTTTCAACAGTAATATTGGCATTCTCTCCATCAAACCTGGGCAGATTATTGGTGTAATTTGTAGGGAGGTCATGGAGGATATGAGGAAAATCTAGGGGCTTGTATCTTTCTGGGATTTTGGCAGGTACAGGAGGTGAAGCAAGAGGCTTACAACCATCTGGAGGTTTAGCAAGAGTAGGAGATAAAGCAAGAGGCTTATGTCTCACTAGGATTTCTATAGGTGCATCTGGGATGTGCATAGTTGTATGAGTATGTACATAATCTACAATTTGGGGTTTAGTCTCTTGAGGCTCTTCAGGTTGAAAATGATCATCCTGAATTTCAAGAATATACTTTGGACCAGGATCATGATAAGAGAGAAAGTAATTGCAGATGAAACCAATAATATCATGAATACAATTTGAGCTTGAGTACCTGGTCTTTCTAGGATGCTTGGTCATGCTTCAGGTTCTTCCTCCAGTGGAGTCTTTGAATTGGCACTGTTTGGAGCTAATTTGGAGTCGCCAGGTGAATGATCTCAGCCTTATTGTGTCTGCTTACTGTCCACCGTCAGTGATCAGATCTGGAACTTTGAAGTGTACTACTGGAGAAAGTTCCCCATTATGGTTGCCACTATGTTATCACTCTGTAATTTGACCAAGGCTATGAAGGAAGTCATAGAGGCAACATCAAAACCACTTTGAGTCTTGGATCTAGCCCTCCAAGACTCAAAGAGGGATCTCTCTGTTTGATATAGATTTGTTTGAATAGATATTAGGCTAGCTATGTAGAATAGGATTTGTTTTTAAGAATTGGGTAGGGGCAGAGAAGAGAAACCATGGGCTATGGATTCATTGTAATAAATGATCAAAAATCTATGTCAACAGAATAATATTTGCAGGGAAAGGTAGACAAATCACTGGATCGTTTAACTTAAATGAAATGGGAGAGATGGAACAGGTTAAGAAATCCAATTAAACATAGAGCAACTGAGAATTTTGAGTTTAATCTTCAGTGGAAAACATAAAAAACTATACCAAGCTAGAGAGAGAGGGTACATTAAAACCAATTCTGTTCTTAATATTCTCGAAATAATTTAGAAGCATACATTAATTATGATAACAGAAAAAACAAATTTACAAAGAGGGATGCACATCACCAGTTGAAATAGTCACAAAATCCTGCAGCATAGCACTGTATTATTGAATTGATGAAAATGCAGAAAGCTCAATGAGTTGCTTTACAAAAACTAAATCATGGTCCTCTGACTGATCCCCCATTCACCTTGAAAGCATAGGCTTTATAGCCTTTACATAAAAAACAGAGGTCCTATTAAACAGGAACTGAAATACTAAAAATAGTACAAGATCAAACAGTTTCCATAAAACCAGGATTGGATCCTATCTTAAGGGGCCAAAACCCTATCAACAATGTCACTTTCAAATTCCTTCTTTAACAGCTGGGCAATCCTGGCCAAAAATAACAAAAATCCCTAAACATATTGAACTATCCGCCATGAGAAAACGGGCCGAACTTATGCAAAAAAGGGAGCCACTCAGTCATTGATTTCTCCCAATCAGTGACACCTGTGAAAAAATAGAAGGGGTTTATTGTATATTATATTTTCTTGAGAAAAAACCTCCTTCAGTTTCTCAAATTTTGTCTCCACCTCTCCAAAACAGCTCCCGCAAAATCGAGACTGTAACAGGAAAAACCAGAAATCCAAAAAATGGGGCTGAAAGACAGATTCGATTCTCCCAACTGGTGGCACCTTTGCAACAAATGGGAGAGTTTTTTGTTCTTCCACCTGTGATGAACAAAACCCTCTTTCGGTTTTTAAAATTTCATCTTTGTTTGCCCATAATCCGCTTCACAAGACAAGGTGTCAAACAGACAAAAAAAGGGCAGTTTTGAAAAATTGGGGGAAAATGGTTTTTTGGGGAAAAGTGGTATTCCGGACCCCCCCTGAGGTGGTAAGTGGTATTTGGAGGGGGGGAGTCCAAAATTACCTGGAGGTGACAAGTATTCCTCCCAATACCACTATTCCAGACCCCCCCCCCCNCCGTTAAAGTTCAAAAAGCATGAGGGGGGGGGGGTCCAGAATTTTTTATGTCTGTAGATTTATTTATTTTGGGATATGTGAATGTTAAGTTGTAGGTGGGGGGAAAATGATTTGACATTTTATTTTTTGTTTTGTTTTTTATTTAATTTTTTATTATTTGTTTCTTTTTACGTGTTTTCCTTTTCCTTGAAAATAATTTGCAGAAATGAAATATTATTTGCAAGCCAAAATACATTCAGAGTGAAAATTTTCCAGTCAACAGATGATCTTATGAATTATAGGGTTATAAAAGCCCTCATGAGATTATGTGAGGATCAATGGTCACTCTGTCTCCATAACACCTTCTTAGTATCTCATCAGGTCCCATTTTGTATAGATGACCAGCGATCAGCGAAAAGTCTGCAACGCGCACCACTAGTTGTTTCTTCTGAGGAATTGTATACTCACTTGGAGCCATTCCTATTGATAGGAACCAGACTATTTCTGCGAAGTGGTCATCAATATTTCTAATGGCAATCAGTTTTGCATCCAGAAGTGTGTCCTCTAAGTTGGTGGTTTCTTCGCCATGTTCCAACCTCGACAAGTGGTCAGGGCCCTTGTTCATTCTTCCTAGTTTAACTATGATTTCAAAGTCATATTATTGAAACAACAGAAGCCATCTGCAGATTCACCCCCCCAACACTGGCTTGTTGACTAGGTAATTCAATGCAGAGTGATCGGTGAACATTTTGAAGTGTCCTCCCAACAAGTAGTGGCAAAATTTTTACAGTCCATACACCATGGCTATCCCTTCTCTCTCTGTAGTGGTGTAGTTAATCTCAGTTGTAGATAGCTTCCTATTGGAAAATGCTAATGGATGATCAATGTCCCCTTCTCCCGGTCGTGCCAATACTTCTCCTAATGAAATGGAAGACGCATCGACATGCACATGAAACTCCTTGTTCCAATCTGGGAAAACCAGAATGGGCGCAGTGACCATCTTTTGTTTCAGTGTGTCGAAGCTCTGCTAGCATTCATCTATCTAGCCAAACTGACAGTCCTTCTTCAACAGCTTCTCCATTGGTGTTGTGATTTGGGCATAGCCTTTAATAAATTTCCTATAATAGACAGTATGTCCTAGCATAGTGCGCAGTTGTTTGACTGAAGTAGGTGGTGGCAAATCAGCTATAATTGCAATATTTGATGGATCAACCAACAATCCTTGCTTGCATACAATATGGCCTAATAGTACTCCAAATGGTGAGAAGAAGATGCACTTCTTCAGATTTAAAGAAATTTTACACTGCCTACATTTATCCAACATTAGCCTTAGACATTAAATATGGTTTTTCAACAAACTAAACACAGTCCAGTCATCAAAATATGCTTCTAAAAACTTATGCAAAAATTCTTTGAACGCTTCGACCACCACCCTGGAAAAGATGGTTGGGGTGTTCTTCAGTCCAAATGGAATTACTGTATATTGGTAGGATCCCCATTTGGTGGAAAACGTGGTCTTATGGCAGTTCTCCTTGGCAATCCGGATTTGGTGGTATCCTGAGAAACCATCTGTAAAAGAATATGCCTCCTGGCCTCCCACGTTGTCTGATACTTCATTAGTGAATGGTGTAGGGAAGGGGTCATGTAGACAGGTATCATTCAAATTCATTAGGTCCACACATATCTTGATCTCACCTCGGGTCTTCTTGTCTTTTACTACCATAGGGCTGATCCACTCCAACTCTTCGACAGGTTTAATAATCCTTGCTTCTAGCATTCTGTCGAGCTCAATCCTTAATTTTTCCTTGTATTTTGGGTTCAACCTGTAGGGTCTTTGCTTGAATATCTTCACATCTAGTTTCAAAGGTATTCTCATCTCTCCCATAGGTCCTTTGATTCCCTTCATATTAGTAAACTTGGTCGGTAACAAGTCCTGATATTCATGCAACAACTCTGTGATCTTGTCAATGGTAGCAGCATCCCAGTAATCTCCGACATTGGCAAGATTCGGTGTCTCCTCTATTCCAATGTTGACCTTTTTGATCTTGATTGACTGACCAATAAATGGTAGCTACACTCTTGGTCCTTCCACATCTCTTTGGTCTTATGCCTCAGAGATTTTTACCTTCCTGTGATCATCATCGTCGGCATTGATGTTGTAACATCCTTGCAATTTCTGGAATGGTGTAGTCCATGTCCTCTTCTTCTTCCATAGGGAGGCTAGATGCCTCTTCGAATACCCTTTGTCTCACAATCTATAATGCATGGTCTACTGAAGGAAATTCACTTTCAAACAAAAAGGTGGTTAAAAATTTTTGAATCATACCTTCCCAATCTGCAGTGACGAGGCGTAGCTCCACTTGAAGGTACCAGTTGATAGGAATCATGTCCAGCGTATTAATGAATTGGTGCACCGATTTTTCTCGAGCGATGTCACTCCAGGCCTCTTCGCAGCTTTGCACATGGTCCTTTGGGCAACCTTGACCTATGTACCTCACTTCGCAGCTTACTGCTTGTGCTGAGAACCATGTTGTCATCAAAGTTCGACATTGTGTCCAGTCTGTGATGTTTCTTTTTTGCATCCCCCACCATCTTGTTGGTGTGGATTCCATGGCCTCATCCATTGCCAACAGCCTATGTTGTGCTGGTATACTTGTCTCAAACTATGATAAGAATTTTTCTAAAGGGTTCAGCCCATCAAATGTGGGTAAGTTACTCACTGTTGTGTCGATCTAGTGAACCTCTCTGGTTAGTCTAGCATATCTTCTGGTAGATACTTCATACATCTAGTTCTACCATTTCTCTAGTGATTCTTCTAAGTTTGATGAACATGTATTGTCGCTTCACCAACTCATATTCCCATCGGCTGTAGGATTGATATAATCCTGCTATCTGGATGTTAGTTGGTAGATGTTTTCTAGTTCATACACGTGGTCTTCTTCTCTGATAGGCTCTGTGTATCTAGGACCCTCATATGGATCTAAAGGTGCAATGACCCTAAGGCCATCTCTTTCAAATTTCATATGCCTCTTCTTTAGATCAACAACAGTAGAATTTTTGAAGGCCCAATCAATTCCTAATAATACAGGGTAAGGGCAGTTGTCATCAACAATTTCAATTGCCTCAAAATCTGCAAAGGTTCTAACTCCATTGATGTCCACAGGGACATGTTCCAACCATCCAAATGGGATAACAACTTGCTGATTAGCCATGCAAATTCTGATAGGGGAATAGATCAGCTTCGATTTTCCCATTAGTGCCCAGGTTTGCTTCGTCATGACATTGACCTCCAACCCCAAGTCGATGACCACATAGTCTATATCATATTCTCCTATCTAAGCATTCAGGTGTAATTCTTTATTTGTTCTTCTCTTCTTACCAATCTGGCGTACTGCTCTATTCAGTAAGGAGTCTATTTTTCCTAGCTCATATTGTTTAACTAGGTTTTGCAATTCTTGTATAGCTTTCGCATATTTAAGAAGTTCTATAAACATATATAAGAAACTAACAAGTTTACTTACCTCTTTTCCCTCTCTGGGCGAAGAAGACTGATCAAATGCATGAGGCATTCCATATTCTCTTATTTCTGGTAGTGTTTTTGAAGAAGACCCTTGATTTGCTTTGAATTCTTGCCTGGCCTCTTCAAAGATTTGTCTTTATTTCTTCGCATCAAAAGCTTGAGTCCTCTCCACAGCTTTCCCGATACCTGAGTTTTCTGCGATCTTTTCCTGGGACATTCTATCCTCTCTTGTAGCAGTGCCTCCTTGAGTAATAACAATGACTCTAGGGTCTTCTCCATGAGGTTCAACATATATCAGTTGTACTTGTGGGTTCTGCTGAGGTCCTCATCTTTCCTGAAGCTTTGCTAATAGTACAGGGAAATCCTCAATGACATGCTTGAAAGAGTTGCAATAACTGTAAGTGGTACAAGGGCTCTAAAATTCCCTTTCTAGATGTCTTGGTTGCATGCAGTTATAATAGATTATTTGTCCTCGGCCTCAGCCCATACCTCCTCCTCGTGCTCGTCCTCTGAATCCACCACGAGGATTGAAATTTCCTCTTCCCGGGGAGTTATATTGTGCATTGTTTCCTTCTTGATGTACTTCACCTTGGATCTTATATATGTCTCTTGATCTTTCATGCATCAAGTCAAATTCCCTACAATACCTATCATCATTCCCTATGGACTTACAGAATGTGCGGTACAAGTTTTTGGGTGTCTGAACATACTTTTGCATATGGTAGCACTCACCAGGGCGATGTCGGGTTCTGCAGACTTCACACCAGGGTATATTAACTTGCTTCAAGGGGATCAGCGCTCTTGAGGCCAAATATTCATGAAACAAGGAACAATGTTCTTTATCATGACCTTCGGATATACATATTACACACCAAATATCTTCTTTTTTTTCCTTCCCCGATCCTTCTTCATGTCCTCGACTTGTAGACATAAACTAGTCATCTGGCTCAAGATCTGGCTCATGCCTGAGCTAGACTCTCCCATAGGTGTTGATTCAAGTTTCATGGTGATATCCAAAGCTTCTACCTATGAAGCAATATTCTACTACATTAGGGGAACTCTGATATGTGGTAAAAGAGCAGCGATGAACCATTCTTTGTTCTGCTCATCTGGGATCTTAAAAGTCAATCGATCTGTTAGGGTCTTGAATCTCTGGTCGAACTCCCAAAAAGGTTTGGCTACTTTCTATTTGATCTCCTTCAGCTCGGTAATACATTGTGACTCTGACTTGGGTTTTTTAAACTCTACAATTAGCGCGTTCTTGATCTCATTTAGTGGCTTAAGCTACGCAAGTCCTTGGACAAGCTTCATGTACCATCTCAATGAGCGATCCCTCAGTGTAGTGCTAAACTGGTTTCTTTTAACAGCTTCATCGGTGATGTTTTTGATGTTCCATACGGCCTTGCACAGGAACCGGTGTTGATCAGGATCTTCAAATCCATCTCCTCTAAATATAGGGAGCCTCATCTCATCTGTCATGAAGTTACCTAGGTTTCCTATCTGAGTAGATGTTGAACTACTAGTAATATTACTCTGCGGGCTTTGGTGATTCGGGATACTCTGATGACTTAACATTTCTAAAACAACATGAGGATTGATATTTCTTACTTCAGTGGCTTGCACAGTTCCTGAGGTTTTTGGCTCATTTCGGCGAAGTTCTTCAACTGCTTCTTCCTCTACTCTAGGGGTTTCTGAGTGCTCTTCGTCTGTCAGATATACCTCTTCTCCACTGTAGAAACCTTCTTCCCCGTAGTTTTTCTTAAACAGGTTCTCAAGGTGAACTCCTCTAAATACTCTTCCACTATGCGTATGTCCAGCTTCTGTGTCATTGTCACTGTCTGAATTTCTGAACATTATCCTTTTTAGATCCAACCAATCTACTGTATCTTTAATATGTGGTTTTCATGCAAGAGAATCTTGATTTTTAACTTCAGAAAATGCATAAATTTCCCTCGGGGTCCCTTGAAAAAGTATCTCTCAGCCTGGCTATATGATTCTATTCTGTCAACATCAAATTGGTGATATAACCTCAAATGGTACTATCCAACCAGTGATCTACGGCTCAAGATACAACATTATCAACTCTCTTGACCTTCTGGATCAACGTCGATGGCCAAACCATAGGAGGTCTAGATCTGATCTCGAAATGTGTGTCAGCTAACCTAGCCAACCACTCGTGTAGCTCCTGATGGATTCCCCCAAAGAAGATCTCATGAATTTCGGTGAAGATGTATCTTTGTAGCCAATCCTCAGTACTTAGCTTAGGGTTCTTGTTCTGGGCTTCAACGAAGTCCCTCTCTTGATCTTCTATCCACTTTTGAATCTCTGTCTTCGATGGGAACCACCTTGACATTCCCTCATAAAGATTCCTATCCTAGCAATGGAACCATTTGTTGGCACAGGGGGAGACCTAAGGTTCACTCCAAGAGCGCACCAACAAGCCCAAGCTACTGGCCCTTTCGGCAGCACCTGCGAAGTAGATGCAATCTCACCCGAAGCAACTATGAGGGGGTTGCAGGACAGAGATGTCTACAACCAGTGGAATATCAAGTGGATCTAGTAGAAAAACAACACAATATGGACCTATCACTTATCAAGCTAGATCTATTCTGCACAGTGATATATCTGATCTAATACAACAATGCAAATAACAATATAATAGTAATAGAGATCAAAGCATCAATCACACATCCACAACACAAGGTATATGTGGTTCACCCTCTCTCTAGGGCTACGTCCACATAACTGTGCTTATGATTTATTAAGGAAAATCATATAGTTCTTGTCTGCGCTCTCAACTAACAAATCTTATTTCTTCTCTCTCTTTCTCTTTCCTTCTTGCACACCCAACTGTAGGACTTGACCTTCGCACACAAATGAAGATATTACAATACAATCCTCTCTCTCAACAGAGCTATAACAACACTCAATGACCCACATAACATGAACCCACCGACCCAGGTCCTCTTGACCTTTATTTATACATTACAATCACTCACTGACAACCTTAGGCTGAAACCTAGGTGCCAAAACCATAAATACCAAAACCCTAGGTGTCTACAACCCTAGGTCAACTTGACCTTCTTTTTTTGAGCTTCGCCAGCCTATCTTTCCTTCCTTCTCACGTGGTGCTCCAAAGCATCCAACAGTGGATTTTCCCACTTTCTGAGTCATTCTCGATCCATCTCCCTTGTTGATCTATCATCCTTGATCTCCTCATCCAACGACTTGCTTTTCTACACTTCGCTCCATCTTTTCTATTCTTTTGTTCACTTCGACCTAGTGAAAGTCACTATGTATCCCGCGAAGCTTGCTTTTTACCTTTTCTTCCTTGTATTTCGCTTCCTTCCATAACCAAGGGCCAACAACCCCATATACCCCACATACCTTTACGAGGAAATGTACATAACCCTCATGCTAGGGCACCCCATAATTACAGTCTTGTCGACGTCTTAGCACAGTATCCTACAACCATGTTTGTGTTGGAGGTCCTCCAAAACTTTCCATCATAGTGCAAATCCTTTATTTCCTCCTTGGGGGCAGTTGACCTAGCTGATACTTAGATAATCACCTTTTATTTGGATAGTAGAGAACTATGCATCCCCGCTCTGGTATCCTTTTAGATACCAGTTAATATCTAGAACATCGCAGTTCATCGGTGGATCATCAATGAAGGTGCATCCACATGCATCATGTCCAAAATAGTATGGAAAAAACTCAACTCACCTGAGCTAGAACCATCTTCCATCACCCTGCAAGATTATAATGATCGACCTTCTTCCTCTGAAGGGCTCTTCCAAAATGTCCCCATAGAACTCGGGGGGGAAAATGTCTTGATTGACATTGAAGTTATCGATGCCCACTTGATTAAAATATCTTGTTCGGACGTAGATACATGTATTCTATGAAGGTGGTATTCTCTTCTGTGTTTCATATAATGATGGTCCCCCATAATAGGAAAATCGTCACCATCGACCAACTTACACATTACAAGCCTAATCATTCCGCCAACATTGATAACATCCTCCCTCTTGTCCACACTAGCTCGAATGCTTTTCCAATCATTGACATTGGCTCTAGAATATTCAAAGACCCATCCTTGTTAGGAACTTATCATGGAGCACCACCTCTCCTAAACCCATCTATTTCAGCACAACTGTGTATATGTTCCTCTAACAGAACAAATATCAGAGACAATCCTCCTCTCACTAAGGCCCCTCCCCACATCGAAGTTT
>JZKD02S0282658.1:12223-23440 GCA_000966675.3 Picea glauca | reverse complement strand
AAAGGGTGGCAATGTTGCATTTGGAGATGACTCATCTGCCAAAATACTTGGAGAAGGTGTAGTAGAGCTTGGAAGAAAAAAATGTAAAAGCAAAGAATGTTCTATTGGTTGAAGATCTAAAGCATAATCTCCTCAGTGTTAGCAAAATATGTGATCAAGGATACACTCTTACGTTTAACTCCTGAAAATGTAAAATCGGAGAAAATAACTCAAGAAAATTGGTTGCAACTGCAATAAGAAGGCCGAAAAACATATACATCCTAGACATGAAGAAGATAGAGAATATAGAAGCCACACAAAAGGATTCCAAGGAAGAAAAAGTCACAAAAGCCAAAAATAATGATGAAGTATTATTGAGTGCCACATGTTTAGGGGGAGCAGCCCCAAAGAAGAGAGTTACCTTTTTCCATTAAAATCAGGGGGAGAGAAATTGGGATCATGATGATAGGGGTAGCATGAGTGTTGCCATCAATGACAAAGGGGGAGATTTTTGGAATATTGGTTGTTGTCATTGATGTCAACCCTAGTCATGGGTTTTGGACCGCAAGATTGATGAAGGTATTTGGACATGAAGGAAAATGCACATGCAGATACAACACCCATGGATGGATAGTATACATTGTTAATATTATGGTAGCTGCGAGAGGTATTTACCTCTACATGTGAACTTGACAAGAATAGAAGACTCCGGGAAGCAAGAGAAACCCTAATGAGTTGGATAATAACCCTAGAAGCCTTGTTGGCTCAAGAAGATAATTTATATTAGGTTATTAGCCTCCAAGAGAAGAAGTTAGCCAAAAATAATAATAATATACTGAACAGACACTTATCTAGAAGGAGAAGTCGTCCCCATCAAATCTGGAAAAACCAGTATAAATACAGGGTGCCAGTTCTCATTTGACAGTATCTCAGAATTGTAGTTCCCAGTTTGGTGCGCACTGTAGTTCCCAGTTGGTGCACACATGTTGAGGAGAGTTGCAGGTGCAGCTGCAGTAGCAACTAGTTCCCAGTGTTGGCTTGAATATCTCTTGGCTAGGGTTTGGACTATCTGATCATCCTTTTTTAATGAGCTTTCCTTAGGGAAAGATGTGCTACCCTTTGTTTGGCTATCTAGCTAAGGTTTGCTTTCAGAGGAATTCTCAGTCAAGGTTAAGGTGCTCGGAGGGAGGCTTCGGCCTATGGTTGGGTGACGAAAGTATCGTCAATGGTAAAATGAGCACACCATATTCTATATTCTAACAGGTTATGGGCCCACACCCCTTCATTCAGCCTAAAACGATGGAAGGAAACATAGTTGCTAGACATTGAGCTCATTGAGGAACTACCGCTAGGATTACTAGCAGGAGCAGATTCCAAAAGCACTACAGCTAGGTTTACTAGCAGAAGCAGTTGCAGAAACCCTAAACCTCTTGTTGAGGCACCTTAAGTGATGATATTGACCTAATCTCCGAATAAATCAGTGCACCCTAGCCCAGCGCATCTCCTGGTACTCTCAGAAGGCCAAGACGTGAAGTTTGGATTTTTGGTCAAATCTAGGGTTTGACCAAGTCAAGCAAGCCATGACAAACTCTATGAAGTCTGAGAATAAGTTATATGGAGCCTCTAACTTCAGAGCATGGAAGACAAGAATTGATCTCATCCTTGCTAAGAATAAAGTACTGGATATTGTGAAAGGAAAGATTGTGAAGCCAGAATTTAAAGAAGGAGAAGAGAAGGAACCGTAGAACATTGCAGCTATGGAGAAGTTCAAAGACGTTGACATCAATGTCATGAGTATCATAGTGGATTCCATAAAAGAACACTTGATACCCTGCATCTCGCATCTTGACTCGTCGAAGAATATGTACGATGCCCTAACAAATCTCTTCTCAGTCAGAAACATTGGGCAAGTTATGAGTCTGAAGAATGAGCTCCATGACATGAAGATGAATGATGAACACAACATAACATCATACTTTGTAAGGATATCCTAGTTAAGAGATCAACTAAAAGCTATTTAAGAGATCACTTCAGAAAAGGGAATTGGTGAACATAGTACTCAATGGTCTTCCCAAGACATGGGATGCATTTGCCGCAAGCATGAACACAAGGAAGGAGTACCTGACATTTGAAGAAATTTGGACTTGTTGTGCTCAAGAAGAATCAAGGATCAATGAAAAAGAGAAACCCCAAAAGAAGTACAATGATCAAGACTTCATAGCAAGATTCAAGAACTTCAAGGACAAAAGAAAGTTTGATTCAAGAAGGAAGCCAACACAAAGAAAAGATATTTCAGAAATACAATGCTTCAACTGTCAAAAGTACGGTCACTACAGAAATCAGTGTCCCGAGCTAAAGAAAATAAAGGAGAAACAAAAAGCATCGATTTCCGAAGAAAACGAACCGACAAAGAAGACTAAGAAGGATGGAAGAGACTTCTTCTACTAAAAGGTAACAACACTCTTCTTGTTTCTTGTACATATCTTGTTTGCATCATCTTTATACATAATGTGTTCCAAGAAGAAATATACACATGGAAGAACCACAAGATAAGAATGAATATCATTAGATAATACACATGAAAGGATGAAATACAAATCATGTGGAAGCTACTGCAAGATAAGACGAATCAATCATGAAGAGACTTAGAAGTCAGACATCAAGAGGAATTGGAGAAAGACTTATGATGACAACTAAGATGGAAGCATGGACTATGTTAGATAGAGAGAGCCAATTATATATTGTAGAAGATAATAAGAATGCAGATGGAAGTATGGACTCTATCAGCCGATTATATGCACTCTTACATGAAGCAAGGATTAGGAGGGAGCTAATCCTATGATCCATTGAAGATGATGAAATGTATATATCCATGGTAGCAGCCATGAAAGATAGTACATGTTCATCTCAACCACAAAAGAAGACCTTTTCGAAGAGAATCCTTAAAGTATTCCTGGTTGTCCATCCAGATCCGTGATCCTATGATGAAAGGAAGAAGTGGAATCTCTAGAGGAGGAATCTACAAGAAACTCCATGAACCCAAGAACTAAAGAAAAACATGAAGAAGAACATGAATATTCCAAGAAAGAAAGAAAATCCAGAACAACCAGTCATTGCATCAATAATCACAAGATTACCAAGCCTGATATGAAAGAAATCAAGCAAAAGAACTAAAAGTCGTGATGAAGAACAGTGTATGGAAGACTTATGAATGAAACCATTGTGAGATCCACAACCAAAGGTTCTCTCAGATGGAGGGAGAACACTATGATGATTACTTGTTCCAGTACACTAGACATATCACTACACGAGTCAATTTATCATCCGTGACATCCATGAGTTGGAGTTCTACATCAGATAAATGCAAAGAATGTTCTCCAGAGAAATTGAATAAAGAGCGTATGAAGAGAAATCGCAAAGAATTTGAGACATACAAGAAAGAGACTCCTGTATGTAGATAAGAAGAATACAAATTGGTGGAGAACCTCCAGTGCACAGCAGAAGCGTGGTGAAGATTTCCTATAACATCAAGATGACTACTCAGTAAATCAGATCTCATAATGGCAGAAGAAGTGCTACTTGGATATGTTCCAAGTTATCCAAATATGGTATACTCTATCATCTAGATCTACATGAAGCCTTCATAGTGTTCCAGACTAAAGTACAAGTATTACATTATCCATGATGAAGTCCAGAAAGGAGAAAGTGGTTCTCCAATATATATCCCCACCGATGAGAAGACAACAACTATCCTGACAAAACCTCTATCTAGAATCAAGTTTGCATATTTCCGAGAGAATATAGGGATCGTGGAAATAACTCCCTTAGATGAAAGGGAAGATTATCCAAGCTAGAAGAAGGTATGAAAAATATTCTTGAAAAACATTTATTTTTGTGATTTAAATAAATCTCCAGTTAGGAGGGAGCAATGAAAATATTATTTATTAATTAAAAAATAGCCTAGATTAGACAGATGCTTTCCTGTTCAGAAAGTGGATTGAGACTTATGATGGACAGTGAATTCCCATTGTAGTTAACAGGGGAGGGAGACTGATTGCTGATGTATCATAGACAACAAATTTCCATTATGGTTAACATGGGGAGTGGTCTAGGACAGTCATTCTTCTTGGCAGTCACTCTGAGTAGTGGTCAAGTAGAATGGTCCACCTCGTCGGGTAGTCATTCTTTCGAAGTTCACAGTTGTGAGAAGTTTCAAAGAATGGTCTGTTTTGGAGGTTGATGTAGGATAGACATTCCTTAGGGAAGACTCATTCTCTCCAGGTTACACTTTGTTTAGTGTTGGAGGAATGGACCAGGGTGGGGAATGGTCCGGACAGTTATTCCTTAGGGTTCTACATTCTCTCCAAGGTGCACTTTGATAAGTGTAGGAGGAATGGCCCAGGGTGGGGAATAGTCCAGGCTCAACAATCAGGGACAGCCATTCCTTAGGGTTTATACGATCTTTCCTAGGTGCACTTTAATTAGTGTAGGAGGAATGTCCTAGGGTAGGGAATGGTCCAAACATTTCTTAGGGTTTATACATTCTATCCAGGGTGCACTTTGATTATTGTAGGAAGAATGGCCCAGGGTGAGAAATGGTCCAGGCTCATAAATCAGAGACAATCCTTCTTCCTTGTTTGTGAAGAATAGGGCAGATAGCCCATTGCTAATGAGGGCAGATATTCTTTCAGATCTCACAAACGTGAGTGAAAGATTGGCCCAGATGATTCAATTTATCTTTAACAATATTTTTCTGTGCAGGATGGCATCAGATGATTTTTATGGAGACTGCTTATCTCTAGACAGTAGATATACACAATTGTGGTGAATATATTTCACCATTTTGAGGCAGATATTTTTTCAGAGCTCACAGATGTGAGTGAAAGATTGGCCCAGATAATTTAATTTATATCATAACATTGTTTATGTGAAGGTAGCTATCAGATGTTTGTTATGAATACAATAGATATAGACTACTGTGGTGGATGTGTTCCACTGTTAATGAGGCATATATTCTTTCAAAGATTACAGATGTGAGTGAAAGATTGGCCCAAATAATTCATTATACATCATAACATTGTTTCTATGCAGATTTCTATTAGATGTTTGTTATGAAGACTGTATGATAGTAGATGAGGACTACTGTGGTGGATATGTTCCATTGTTTGCAACCTCATGTTGTTGATCAAGTACTTGTGTGTTACTTGGTGTGGTTGTGTACCACTAGATTGTAGTTATGTACTACTATGAATAGACACAGGTGTGTTCTATCCTTGTTCTAATTTCCTTGAAGACTATCAGCAGTTCATTGGAGATAATGATCATTCAGATGAATGATGAACATAGATTTTCCAGACGAAAAACAGTTCAGAGATTTTACTCCTTTTGTATCACTCTATGGTGAGAGTGACTTATCCAACATCATATATAATTACTCAAGATGAAGTATGGTTTCGAGAGTTGATACAGGTGATGGTGATGGTGATTCTCATGATCTAGTCATGAAATAGTCTAGATGACTATATTGATGCTACCGGGTAAATGGTATGTTTTTTGTTCAAGTCCATTACCTATAAATACCTCTCTAGCTAGGAGGGAGTGTTAATATTATTGTAGTTGTGGGAGGTATTTACCTCCACGTGTGAACCTGACGAGAATAGAAGACTCCGAGAAGAAAGAGAAACCCTAATGAGTTGGATAATAACCCTAGAAGCCTTGTCGGCTCAAGAAGATAATTTATATTAGGTTATTATCCTCCAAGATAAGAAGTCGGCCATAAATAATAATAATATACTAAACAAACACTTATCTAGAAGGAGAAGTCGGCCCCAACAAATCTGGCAGAACCAGTATAAATATAGGGCGCTAGTTCTCATTTGACAGTATCTCAGAATTGCAGTTCCCAGTTTGGTGAACACTTCACTTCCCAGTTGGTACGCACAAGTGGAGGAGAGTTGCAGGTGCAGCTGCAGCAGCAGCTAGTTCTCAGTGTTGTCTTGAATATCTCTTGGATAGGGTTTGGACTATCTAATCAGCCTTTTTTGATTCCCTATCCTTGGGGAAATATGTGCTACCCTTTGTTTGGCTATCTAGATAAGGTTTTCTTCCAGAGGAATTCTCAGTTAAGGTTAAGGTGCTCGGAGGGAGGCTTCGGCCTATGTTTGGGTGATGAAAGTATCGTCAATGGTAAAATCAGCACACCATATTCTATATTCTAACAGGTTATGGGCCCACACCCCTTCAGTCAGCCTAAAATGCTAGAAGGAAACATAGTTGCTAAACATTGAGCTCATTAAGGAACTACCGCTAGGATTACTAGCAGGACAGTTTCCAAAAGCACTGCAGCTAGGGTTACTAGCAGAAGAAGTTGCAAAAACCCTAAACCTCTTGTCGAGGGACCTTAAGTGACGAGATTGACCTAATCTTCAGATAGATCAGTGCGCCCTAGCCTAGCGCATCTCCTAGTACTCTCAAAAGGCCAAGATGTGAAGTTTGGATTTCTGGTCAAATCTAGGGTTTGACCAAGTCAAGCAAGCCATGATGAACTCTATGAAGTCTGAGAATAATTTAGATGGAGCCTCTAACTTCAGATCATGGAAGACAAGAATTGACCTCATCCTTGCTAAGAATAAAGTACTGGATATTATGAAAGGAAAGATCATGAAGCCGGAGTTTAAAGAAGGAGAAGAGAAGGAACCACAGAACATTGCAGCTATGGAGAAGTTCAAAGACGTTAACATCAATGCCATGAGTGTCATAGTGGATTCTATAAAATACCACTTGATACCCTACATCTCCCATCTTGACTCATGGAAGAAGATGTACTATGCCTTAACAAATCTCTTCTCAGTCAAAAACATTGGACAAGTTATGAGTTTGAAGAATGAGCTTCGTGACATGAAGATGAATGATGATGACAGCATAACATCATACTTTGTAAGGATCTCCCAGTTAAGAGATCAACTACAAGATATTGAAGAGATCACTTCAAAAAAAGGAATTGGTGAACATCATACTCAATGGTCTTCCCAAGACATGGGATGCATTTACAGCAAGCATGAACACAAGGAAGGAGTACCCAACATTTGAAGAACTTTGGACTTGTTGTGCTCAAGAAGAATCAAGGATCAATGAAAAAGAGAAACCCCAAAAGAATTATGATGATCAAGCCTTCACAGCAAGATTCAAGAACTTCAAGGACAAAAGAAAGTTTGATTCAAGAAGGAAGCCAAAACAAAGAAAAGATATTTCAGAAATACAATGCTTCAACTGTCAAAAGTATGGTCACTACAGAAATCAGTGTCCCGAGCTAAAGAAAAGGAAGGAGAAACACGAAGCATCGATTTTCAAAGAAAAGGAACCGACAAAGAAGACTAAGAAGGATGGAAGAGACTTCTTCTACTAAAAGGTAACAACACTCTTCTTGTTTCTTGTACATATCTTATTTGCATCGTCTTTATACATAATGTGTTCCAAGAAGAAATATACCCATGGAACAACCACAAGATAAGAATGAATATCATTAGATAATACACATGAAAGGATGGAATACAAATCATGTGGAAGCTACTGCAAGATAAGCCGAATCAATCATGAAGAGACTTAGAAGTTAGACATCAAGAGGAATTGGAGAAAGACTTATGACGACCAATAAGATGGAAGCGTGGACTCTGTTAGAGAGAGAGAGACAATTATATATTGCAGAAGACAATAAGAATGCAGATGGAAGTATGGACTCTATCAGATGGAGGGAGCCAATTATATGCACTCTTACATGAAGCAAGGATTAGGAGGGAGCTAATCCTATGATCCATTGAATATGATGAAATGTATATATCCATGGTAGAAGCCATGAAAGATAGTACGTGTTCAGCTCAATCGCAAAAGAAGACTTTTTTGAAGAGAATCCTTAAAGTATTCCTGGTTTTCCATCCAGATCCGTGATCCTATGATGAAAGGAAGAAGTGGAATCTATAGAACATGGAATCTACAAGAAACTTAATGAACACAAGAACTAAAGAAAAACATGAAGAAGAACATGAAGATTCCAAGAAAGAAAGAAAAGCTAGAACAACCAGTCATTACATCAATAATCACAACATTACCAAGCTTGATATGAAAGCAATCAAGCAGAAGAACTGAAATTCGTGATGAAGAACAGTGTATGGAAGACTTATGAATGAAAGCATTGCAAGATCTAGAACCAGAGGTTCTCTCAGATGGAGGGAGAAGACTATGATGATTACTTGTTCTAGTACACTAGACATATCACTACATGAATCAATTTATCATTCGTGACATCCATGAGTTGGAGTTCTACATCAGATAAATGCAAAGAATTTTCTCCAGAGAAATTGAATAAAGAGCGTATGAAGAGAAATCTCAAAGACTTTGAGACATACCAGAAAGAGACTCATGTATGCAGATAAGAAGAAGACAACTTGGTGGAGAACCTCCAGTGCACAGCAGAAGTGTGGTAAATATTTCCTATAACATCAAGATGACTACTCAGTAAATCAGATCTCATGATGACAGAAGAAGTGCTACTTGGATATGTTCCAAGTTCTCCAACTATGATATACTCTATCATCCAGATATACATGAAGCCGTCACAGTGTTCCAGACTAAAGTACAAGTATTACATTATCCATGATGAAGTCCAGAAAGGAGAAAGTGGTTCTCCAATATATATCCCCACTGATGAGCAGACAACAGATATCTTGACAAAACCTCTATCCAAAATCAAGTTTGCATATTTTCGAGAGAAGATAGGGATCATGGAAATAACTCCCTTAGCTGAAAGGGAAGATTCTACAAGCTAGAAGAAGGTACAAAAAATATTTTTGAAAAACATTTATTTTTGTGATTTAAATAAATCTCTAGTTAGGAGGGAGCAATGAAAAGATTATTTATTAATTGAAAAATAGTTCAGATTGGACAGATGCTTTCTTGTTTGGAAAGTGGATTGAGACTTATAATGGACAGTTACTTCCCATTGTAGTTAACATAGGAGGCAGACTGATTGCTGATGTATAATAGACAGTGACTTTCCATTGTGGTTAACATGGGGAGTGGTCTAGGACAGTCATTCTTCTTGGCAGTCACTCTGAGTAGTGGTCAAGTAGAATGGTCCGCCTCGCCGAGTAGTCATTCTTTCAAAGTTCACAGTTGTGAGCAGTTTCAATGAATGGTCCATTTTGGAGGTTGATGTAGGACAGACATTCCTTATGGCAGACTCATTCTCTCTAGGTTACACTTTGTTTAGTGTCGGAGGAATGGCCCAGGGTGGGGAATGGTCCAGACAGTTATTCCTTAGAGTTATACATTCTCTCCAGGGTGCTCTTTGATAAGTGTAGGAGGAATGGCCCAGGGTGGGGAATAGTCCAGGCTCAGCAATCAGGGATAGTCATTCCCTAGGGTTTATACATTCTCTCCAGGGTCCACTTTAATTAGTGTGGGAGGAATGTACCAGGGTGGGGAATGGTCCAAACATTTCTTAGGGTTTATAGATTCTGTCCAGGGTGCACTTTGATTAGTGTAGGAAGAATGGCCCAGGGTGAGAAATGGTCCAAGCTCAGAAATCAAAGACAATCCTTCTTCCTTGTTTGTGAAGAATAGGGAGGATATCCCATTGCTGATGAGGGCAGATATTCTTTTAGATCTCACAAACAAAAGTGAAAGATTGGCCCAGATGATTCAGTTTATCTTTAACAATATTTTTCTATGTAGGATGGCATCAGATGATTGTTATGGAGACTACTTATCTCCAGACAGTAGAGATACACTACTGTGGTGAATAAGTTTCACCATTTTGAGGCAGATATTCTTTCAAAACTCACAGATGTGAATGAAAGATTGGCCCAGATAATTCAATTTATATCATAACATTGTTTCTGTGTAGGTAGCTATTAGATGTTTGTTATGAAGACAATAGATATAGACAGTAGATATTTCTATGCAGATTGTTATCAGATGTTTGTTATGAAGACTGTATGATAGTAGATGAGGACTATTGTGGTGGATATGTTCCACTGTTCGCAACCTCACGTTGTTGATCAAGTACTTATGTGTTACTTGGTGTGGTAGTGTACCACTGGATTGTAGTTATGTACTACTATGAATAGACACAGGTGGGTTCTATCCTTGTTCTAATTTCCTTGAATACTATCAGTAGTTTATTGGAGATAATGATCATTCAGATGAATGATGAACAGAGATTTTCCAGACGGAAAGAAGTTCAGAGATTTTACTCCTTTTGTATCACTCTATGGTGAGAGTGACTTATCTAGCATCATATATAATTACTCAAGATGAAGTATGGTTTTGAGAGTTGATGCAGGTGATGGTGATGGTGATTCTCATGATCTAGTCATGAAATAGTCTAGATGACTATATTGATGCTACCAGGTAAATGGTATTTTTTGTGCTCAAGTCCATTACCTGTAAATACCTCTCTAGCTAGGAGGGAGTCTTAATATTATGGTAGTTACGGGAGGTATTTACCTCCACATGTGATCCTGATGAGAATAGAAGACTCTGGGAAGCAAGAGAAACCCTAATGAGTTGGCTAATAACCCTAGAAGCCTTGTCCGCTCAAGAAGATAATTTATATTAGGTTATTAGCCTCAAAGAGAAGAATTCAGCCAGAAATAATAATAATATATTGAATAGACACTTATCTAGAAGGAGAATTCGGCCCCAACAAATCTGGCAGAACCAGTATAAGTACGGGGTGCCAGTTCTCATTTGACAGTATCTCAGAATTGCAGTTCCCAGTTTGGTGCACAATGCAGTTCCCAGTTGGTGCACACATGTGGAGGAGAGTTGCAGGTGCAGCTGCAGTAGAAGCTAGTTCTCATTGTTGGCTTGAATATCTCTTGGCTAGGGTTTGGACCATCTGATCAGCCTTTTTTGATGCACTATCCTTGGGGAAATATGTGCTAGCCTTTTTTTGGCTATCTAGCTAAGGGTTTTCTTTCGGAGGAATTCTCAGTCAACGTTAAGGTGCTCTGAGGGAGGCTTCGGCCTATGGTTGGGTGACGAAAGTATCGTCAATGGTAAAATGAGCACACCATATTCTATATTCTAACATACATCATGTTGTTTCTAGTGGTATGTTTCATGTCACGTGGATCCTCATGGTTGAGGACAAATGAATTTTTGAAGATGACAAAGTGAATTGAAGAAGGAAGTACATGTAGGCCCTGAAGATAATTAAAGAAAAGAATTACAAAATAA
>JZKD02S0282657.1:1017181-1027420 GCA_000966675.3 Picea glauca | reverse complement strand
AAAAAAAAAAGTAAAAAAAAAGTTAAAAGATTAAAAAAGATACTATAAAGATGTCACTATCCCTAATCTATAAGATAAAAAATATCATTTCATTATAAATAATTTAAAGAAAATAAACATTGGGAAAATAAGAAGTAATTCTCACAAACCCCATTCCATAGGGAAAGATTAAGCAAGTAGATGAAAACCACTTTTTCTTAATTTGTTCATTCTCACAAATTTTATAGGGAAAAATTAAGAAAGTGGATGAAAACCACTTTCTCCTAATTTTTCTTGTATATACTCACAATAAATCTTAATTTCAAAATATTTGTAAAACCATCTTTCTAACCCGTTAATTCATCAAAACCATGAAAATTTAGGAAAACTTCTTTCAAATCTTTTAGAATATAAAAATAAAATTTTAAAACAATCCAAATAATTTATTTTATTTTATTTTTTAAATCTCATAAATTAAATTGTTCTAATAACATTAACAATTATCATCATCAATAAATAAATAAATATTCTTAAAAATTTACTTTATTTTTAAGAATATCTTTTATTAATACTATTAAATTTTAAAAAATCTTAAAATTTTATTGCTTATTTTTATTTTTACTCCATACTTTTACTTTAATAAAATTCCTTTACTTGTATTACAATAAATCCGCTTCTATTGGTTCAAGGTCAAATCCATCCTCCTTTACATTTATTTTTCCGATATTACAATACATTCCCTTTCTTTCTCTTGATTCAAGGTTAACTCCATCCTCCTTTACATTTATTTTTTCTAAACATTCTTTATATGCTTGAAAAAATATCACCTTTCTAAATAATAAAGGTAAAATAATGTGTTTTTTTAATACATCCCCTTTCTTTCTCTTGATTCAAGGTTAACTCCATCCTCCTTTACATTTATTTTTTCTAAACATTCTTTATATGCTTGAAAAAATATCACTTTTCTAAATAATAAAGGTAAAATAATGTTTTTTTTAATACATCCCCTTTCTTTCTCTTGATTCAAGGTTAACTCCATCCTCCTTTACATTTTTTTTTTCTAAACATTCTTTATATACTTGAAAAAATATCACTTTTCTAAATAATAAAGGTAAAATAATGTGTTTTTTTAATAAAAACAATGGAAAACAATGATTTTGTATGTTAAAAAGTTTGACATATAAATTAATTATTAATTTAATCATTTTTATATTTTAGCTTTAATTTCAATTAATTCATTTTAATTTTTTAAAAAATTAATAAAATTTTGATATATGAAATTTTTTTAGTTTACAAAGGTATGCATATCTTATTTTTTTATACATGTGAACTTATGATTTTTTAAAAGAAAATACATGTTTTTCATCATTAAATGAAGTCTAATTGTATAAATTTATAAATTATTAATTTATTTAAAAAAAAAATATAATAAATTTGTATATTTTAATTTAGTTTTAAAAATATTTAATTAATATAAATTTTATATTTTCAAATTTAAAAAATATATTTTCTAATTACAAAATATTATTTTTCTCTTATATGTGATTGTTAACTTTTTAAGTAAAACACACCTTTCTTAGTTTGAAATTAATAAAATTTTCATTGTAATAAATATGAGGATATACCTGATTCTATGCCTTTGATGAATGTGATTTACATTGTGAATGTGTTTATTTATTTATTTTATGTGAACATTATTCATTATATTCATTATAGTGTTGTTGTATTCGTCCATGTTCAACTTATTAGTTTTACAACTTAAAGAGAATAAGACATAATGTATTTATTATTTATGAGTTAAAATATATTCTATTTCTTACATTTAATGTGAAGGATATCACACTATTATATTCATTTGGTAAAATTTATATATATATCTAAATTTTAATGACTACATTATAATTTAGAAATAAATTGAAATTGTCCTTTGCTTAGCATTACCATATTCACCTATTAACTTTAAAATACATAAGAGTAAGATGAAGTAACAACATGCACTATTTAACATGTATGGATTGATTTAAGTAAGATTAATTGAATAGTTTACATCAACTAGACATTGCTCTACTAAGTTTTTATCATAATGTATTTAAGATTTGAATCTGGGTAGGAGAGGAAATAACTTTTTCTTCTCAACCACTAAAGTTACACTCAATTAACAAAAAAATTAAATATCCATAACATCTCAACAACAATCAAATTGAGCAAACATGTCACAAAGTAGGATTTGAACTCCAATGGGGAAGAAACATTTTTTCCCTCTTAACCACTAGAGTTACACTAAATTGACAAAAACATTGAAATATGCATCCTGAAAAACCCTTGAACACTTCCCCTCCTTCTAAGGATAAATTGAAATATACATCCTAGAAAACCTTTGAACACTTCCCCTCCTTCTAAAGATAAATTGAAATATACATCCTAGAAAACCCTTGAACACTTCCCCTCCTTCTAAAGATAAATTGAAATATACATCCTAGAAAACCCTTGAACACTTCCCCTCCTTGTAAAGATAAATTGAAATATACATCCTAGAAAACCCTTGAACACATCCCCTCCTTGTAAAGAAAAATTGAAATATACATCCTAGAAAACCCTTGAACACTTCCCATCCTTGTAAGGACAATACTAAATTTGGCGGCCATTTAAAAACTTTCGACATAGAATAAGGCATTTGAGAGGAGTTCTAAGCGTTAAAGGTGAGTGTTTATGGCATGCGTGGCATTAGTTGAAAGCGCTAACCTCATTATTTAATGACAAGCGTCAGTGGCAGGTGTTTTCGGCGGGGTGGACCAACAGACCATGGTGGGGGCTGTTTTCCTCTTTAAAATATCGACAATGGTGATTCAGGTGAGTTTGTTGGGATCCCTTGAAACCAATGCTAGTGGTGGTTAGGTGTCCGAGGGTGGGTTCGAGGTTTTGGTAGTGGTATTAGCAGCTGTCTAGAGGCCACATTTTTGTGGTTAGATATTTATGGTAGAGGCTTTAATGGAGGATGACGCCTTTTGGAATGTGCCTAGCATCATTAAAGAGGACATAGTCTTTAAAAACAAGCTCGAGGCAATAAGACGGTTGTGGGCAGGCCAACTCCTCGGTAGCAAAGATCAAGTGGTAGGTGCTAAGGTGGTTGTCGAAGGAGAGCCCTCACCATTTCGGTTGAAAGGGGGTGTCAGGTTGGAGGCAGAGGGAGTTAAGCTACAGGAAGGAGCGAACCTAGATTGATCATTCCCACTCTGTAGTAGTGTAAGAACTGAGCATGGTGAGGAAAACCCTTAGAACCTATGTAGAAACTTCTTCACTGGATGTAGGAGTTGAGCCTTCGTCGCTCGCAGGGAAGAAGCAGGAGGTCCCAAATAACAGGGCGAGTTCAAGGGTTAAAGTGTAGAAACCCATTAAATCCAAGAAGGAAATGGTGATGGGGAGGGATGTGGGTTTTCAAGAGGTTGTAGGCATAACTCTTTGGACTTTGGTAAGCAATTTTAGTTATCAAGCACTGGCTCAGAGGGATGTGGGTAACTGGATGGAAGTTACTTGGTTATCTTTCATGATACTCCATACTCCCACGTGGTTGGATTAGTTTCAACTTTAGAGGCAAAGGGGATTATTTGAAAATTTTGGGGGAAGTTCGGCTCTGTGGGATTGGGAGCCTCATTCTTAAACACTAGGATCTTGGATTCAACCCAACCAGGGAGAAGTTTCAACGGTGCCACTTGTGGGTCTTGCTTCTAGAGCTGCCTTTGGTCCTGTGGAATGAAGCAGCATTAAAAGAAATTGGGAATGTGTTAGGTACCTTCTTTCGGGTGGAGAAGGGGCTGGTGGGAGGCTCATATAAGCGTGTATCCAGGATAATGGTGGCCATCGAGACAAACCTGGGATTACTTGAGACTATTGATATTTTTTGGCGAGGGATGTTGTTTTCACAAAGGCTGGATTACTAGGGTATACATTTCCGTTGCATTTACTGTCGGGAAACCAGTCACCTTCATAGGGAGTGCAAGGGGAGTCATTACTCACTGTCTACTCCTTAGACTGAATTTGAAGGTATTGGGGTCGAAGACCTCGGTTCAACGGAAGCATCTACTCTAAAGGAGAGACGACCTATTGTTCAACCTTCTGCTCGGGTGGCACTGGAGGAACACAGTTTCATTGGTAAGTTGGAACTAATTTCTCCCTCTCTTTATCTCTTATTAAATGATCAAGAGAATTTATTACTAGAGGTATGGTCTCAAGATTCAACTAAGTACTTATCTGGGGACGGTCAAACGGGGAAACCTTTGGATATTCCTTCTTCTCGAACTGGGGAGGGAGGGGAAAGGGAGTCACTTGTTTGATATTCTTGAGGTAATGCCGATGACTCAAACTCTTGGTCTAACTTTGAAAAGTCAACAATGGTCATCTTAGGGAAGAACCCGTTGGGGGGGATGCACAAACGCTCTCTAGTGAGCTAGATGGGATCCTCTTGGCCTATCAGAACCTAGAATCTACGGCTCAGTCGATGGATGATCCATTGTTTACCTCTTCTCGATCCCTGAAGCATCAAGATTTAATCAGCCCGGGGGGTATATTAGTTCAATCAAGATTCTAGTCTCTCGAATTTCACTACCCAGTAGACTCCCTAGGCCCCCTCTTTTAAGGAGATACTGTACAGATCCCTTCTGTCTGTTTTCATTGATAATTGATCCCTGGAATAGGTGGAAAAGGGAGAATTGGACACTTCCACTCCCTTGGTCATGAAACTGGTTGAATCTGACATCCACTCATTGACTCGTTTAGGAGTGAAGAATGGGTCCGTACTTGGGAGACTGAGCAAGGATAAGTACCCTATTAGAACCAGGATCTCTAAGAATGGGAACTCCATTGTTGCTCCTTTATCCTTGAAGTTTGTCATTAATGGTCCTAGGGCGCTTGGAGAGCAGAAGTCCCTTTCCAGGACTCCCTAATGATTTTGTTTTCCCTGAACGTTAGGGGGGTAGGGGGGACCCCTAAGTTCCATCTCCTCAAAAGACTGGTTGAAAAGATTGCTCCTAATGTTATCCTAATCCAGGAGACTATGGTAGAGGGTTCAAAAGCACAATAGGTTTTTACTAAACTCTTGGGAGGATGGAATATCTGTTATGTGGATGCTTTAGGCCAGTTTGGTGGCTTGCTTACTACTTGGAATCCATCAAAAGTTTTTTTTTTTTTTTTTAACTGTGGTTGGAATTCTTTTGGTTGGTTATTCTCTGGAGTTGAATAGCAATTTGAACATTATAAATTGTTATGGGCCCTATGTTAACAGAAAGTATTTTTGGGAGGAAGTTCAGGAGGCGGGGATCTTGGGGTTGGAAAACCTTATTTTTGTGGGTGACCTTAATTTTACTTTGTTTGCTGCAAAAACTTTGGGGAGCCTTTGCTCGCTCGGATCACTTGGCCTCTTTTTTTGATACTATGTTATTGGATAATGGACTGATCGATGTTGCTCATGTTCATTTGTCTCCGACTTGGACGAATGGAAGAGTGGGGACAAAGGGTATTTCGTAGAGACTGGATAGATACTTGCTTAGTGATAATTTATTCAACTTTGTTCGTAATTGTCGTACTTGGGTGGATAGTACCAGGGTTTCAGACCATAGCCCCATCATCTTGCAGATTGAGTCAGTGGGTGAGAAGATATACTATCCATTCAAACTAAATGCAATCTGGCTGGAGGATCCGAGGTTTAAGGTTTTGGTAAGGGATCATTGGACATGCCTTCATAAGGACCAGTCTTGTACCTATATGTCACATTTGGTGAACAATCTTAAGTTGTTGACAATTAAAGTAAAGCGATGGGAGACTCTTAAGAAGGCTCAGTTGAGAGACAATTTGACGAAAGTGGAAAAGGATATTGATGAGTGGTACACACAAAATATCAGTGGGATTGCGGGTAGAAAGGAAGATTTAGCGAATAGATCCTTGGAGAAGGAAAAACTGAGGATTTTGAAGATTGAGGAAGAATCCCGGAGGCAAAAAAGAAGAGTTACTTGGTTGGCTGCAGGAGATAGGAATACAAGATATTTCCATAAAATTGCTGAAGGAAGGAGAAAAAGGGAACGATATATGGGAAATCATGGATGGGGAAGGACGAGTTCACATGGGTCATAAAAATTTGTAGCAAGCTATGATGAGGTATTTTAAAGAGCTATATTCAGAGCAATGAAATATCTCCATAATTAATCAACTGAATGTGGCCAGAAGATACCCTAGATTCTTCTCAAACGAGGAATCAAGAACAATGGACTCTCATGTTACCCTAGATGATATCAAGAAGGTTTTAGAAGACTTTGAAAATTCTAAGAGTCCAAGCCCTGATGGATGAACTGTAGAATTCTTCTTAGAGTTCTTCGACATTCTGGGTGAGACTTTAAGAGGGGTGGTTGAAGAGTCCAAAATAACTGGTGGGTTGAATGCTACATTCATTACCCTCATTCCAAAGACTGAAAAGCCTGCCACTTTCTCTGACTTTAGGCCTATTTCACTCTGTAACTTGGTATACAAACTTATCTCTAAGATCTTCAGTAATAGTATCAAACCTGCTCTATCCAGTTTGATCTCAGATGAACAGTTCAGTTTTTTGGATGGAAGGAAAATTATAGATGCTATTGGGGTAGCAAAAGAGTGCACCCACTTTATAAAAGTTAAGAAAATGAAGGTTCTGGTTCTTAAATTGGACTTGAAGAAGGCATACGATCGAGTAAACTGTGAATTTATTAGATTGGTCTTACTCTAGATTGGTATGATTTTGGCCTCTACTAATTGAAAAATGGGTTGCGTTAGCTCTACAAACTTCGTTGTTCTTATTATTGGGTTACCTACTAATTTCTTTAAAAGTGCCCGTGGGCTCAGACAAGGATGCCCCTTGTATCCACTATTGTTTCTGTTGATAGTTAAAGGCCTTAGTTTGATCATTAAACAAACATGCCTCGATGTGAGATTGAGTGGTGTGAAGATTTATATTGATCTTAATATTACTCATTTAATGTTTGTTGACGATGTGCTATTGTTTGGCATAGGCACTGCAAAGGAATGGTTGACTTTCAAGGAAAGCCCAAAACTCTTTAGTGCGACTACTGGAATGATTTTCAGCATGGAAAAGTCTATGTTCTATCATGTGGGAATGGAGGATCCTATCTTGAATCAGATTCAATAGTTGTTACCATATAAGGTTAAAGAGATGGAGTCGGGTTTTAAGCATCTTGGCTATTTTCTTAAACCATGTAACTATCTTAAATATGACTGGAATTGGCTTCTGTTAAATTTGAGAAGAGGATTGGTAACTTGAGTAACAAGTGGCTCTCACTGGGGGGCAGATATATTATGGTTAAATCGATCCTGGAAAATCTCTCGATATATTGGCTTACTCTGGCTAAAATTCCAGTACATGTGTTGGTTAAGATTAGGCAACACGTATTTAATTTCCTGTGGTCAGGAAGAAAAGTGAGAAGGGGTATCCATCTTTCTAAGTGGGATACTATTTACAGTCCTAAGTCTTACGGGGGCTAGGGCATTAAAAATATCCACCTATTTGGGAAGGCATTGGTTGTCAAAAGCTCGTGGAGATGCCTATTTAATCCTAGTCTTTGGCAGGAAGTCATAAAATGAAAGTACTTAAAAGAGAGTGAGGTGTCAGAATGGATCAGACTTGATTACAGGGGTCCAAGGAAAATCTCTGATAGTTGGAGAGAAATGATGGAAATCCTGTGTGTGATAAAATATTGGTTGGCTTGGATCCCTAGGGATGGTCGGGACATCATATTAGGGGAGGACCCTTTGGTGGGAGCAACATATTTTTACAAATTGTCGGAAGGACTAAGAAGGGAACTTCATATCAAAGGTTTTTTAGATATTGTCACATATTGGGTCAGTGGATGAGACTAGCCCTTTAGGCTGGAACTAGATGTCATCGACCCAATTAGACTTGAGGGGAGCTTGGTAGGTGGAATGGGACAGGTACACCTCGAGCTTGGGATATTGTGGCTACTCACTATCCTCGGAGCGTGATTCTCTAGTCTAGTCCTGGGATGGCAAGGAAGGGAAATTTTTGGCAAAGGGGGCCTATAAATCTCTTGTTTTCAAAATGCAAGCTCACATCCATAAGTGGTGGTTTAAATATTTATGGCGTTGGAAGGATCCTTTGAAGATTTTACTATTCACTTGGTTGATGTTGGAGAACAAAATACTGACTAGTGACAATTTTTTGAAGAGGGGAGGTATTGGACCAAATATCTATCTTATGTGTCTTTCCTCAACTGAAACAATCATTCACCTTACAGTGGACTGTTATTTTGAAAAATAAGTTTGGAGCCTCATAAGGTTTGATCTGTCTTTGACCGACATTTTGGAGAAAACTAATCTTCAAGCCAATTTAAAAGATTGGTTAAAAAAATATAGAGAATGGAAAGAACTACTTTTGTTTGTGTGCTGGGAGATTTGGAAACAAAGAAATTCAATGATGTTTGAGAATGGGGAAAAATCTACATTGATGATAAAAAATAAAGTCATAGCTACCTATCTGGAAGGGAGAAATAAATGAGATAGGTCCCCAAGAGTGACCTATTTTCCTCCAAGGAGGATAGTGCAGATACCAATGGGTTATTTCGATGGAGCTTCTCAAGGAGATGGTGGTAGGTGTGGGGCTGGGGCAGTCATCCTACTTCATACAAAATTCACTTTAAAAGTGATCTTTATGTGTGGAAAAGGAACAAATACAAGATGAAAGCTTATGGCCATGTGGGTTCTATTGCATATGGCACATCCCAGAAATATGGATAGTTTGCAAATCTTTGGTGACTCTAAGTGATCTAAAAATGATGAAGACTTGTATTCTTGAAAATATTTGCAAGATTTAATTCATGTGTTCAAATGCAAATGGATCAATTTTGTAAACACAACTTTTATAGAAATTACACATTCAAGATGCATATAAACAAAAACAAATAACAATGAACAGAAAACACATAACACAACAAATGATAAAGGAGTTCACCCCTCTCTTGGGCTACATCTCCTGGTCCAACTTCCAATGGATCTTTTGTATTATTTTCTCATAGTGCTAAAATATGTTCTTTACAATGCTCAAAATTCCAAATAGATGGCTCCAATGTCTTCAGAACGTCCAAAAACCCCTAGCTGGGCCTTTTCGACACCTCGTTTGGCCAAAAATTGAAGAAGATAGGCTTCTTGGAAGTTCCCCTTCAAACTTGCTGTCTCTGGATCACCAAAATGCACCCTTTCCTCTTCAACCTATCCCCCATGCGCATATATGTGTAAAAACCCAGCACCGGGTGCAACCGCACAACCGGTGCGAACTGTAGGACGGTTACGCGCCTTGGCCCCTAACCGCCAAGGCCGAGGGCACATGGGCCACCATATGACCGCGCGCATATATAAAAAGGGCCACTTTTTAAAAACCAAATGGCAATGGTCGGAGGTGCGTGATGAAGGTTCTATTGTATGTACATAAGACTGGGGGCCAGGGCTAAGCCCCGGCTCGGATCGCGCCCCAACCCACAACACATTTCAATTTAAATAAATTTATTGCCATATATATAATAAGAAACATATGGTGGCACGCCGGTTGGGCGGCCCTTCCCAAGGATTTACCCCTGCTCGGAGGTCACGGGGTCGAATCCGGCCAACAACATAAATTTTAGACCAACACCAGGGTGACACGTGGCGGCCATTGAGTGGGCCACGTGTCAGCATTTCATTCGCCACCAATGACACGTGTCATATGCAAACTCGTCCACAATCCTGCCAACCAACACCTGCCACATGTCGTACGGCCCCGCCACATGTCGTACAGCTTTGCCACATGTCGTATGGTCTGCCACATCAACATCCGTATGGACTGTACGGATTGTACAGTCAGCACATTGTTTTTGCCTGTTTTTCATTTTGAACAGAACGCGATATCTCTCTCATCCGACGTCTGTTTGAACCCAAACGAGTTGCATTAGGTTCATGACGATGAGGCCTACGCTCCCTTTTGATTTGAAGTGATTCCAAGCACTTTGAATTTTGAGCAAAATTTGATCCCCTGGATCATACCTTCCCATTGGAAAGCTTTTGGACCTCCAAAAGACTATTTTCAATCTATTTGAAGATGAGGGTAAAGTTCCCTCACTTTTCCAACCTTAATCCACTTGGCTTTGCTTGGATTTGTGCCTTTAAGACCAACTCGAAGATATTCCACATTTCCTCGTTTTGAAGTTCTCATTCTCCTGTCAAGGATTGTGTCTT
>JZKD02S0282657.1:1001591-1013361 GCA_000966675.3 Picea glauca | reverse complement strand
CTTCATGAGCCATACTTGGTGAATGCCTCCTTGAAGCTTGCGGTGATGATATAATCTTTCTTCTTGAAGGATGAGAACTTGGCTCTACAAGTTAACCTTCTCCTCTTGTGAGTTTAAACCTTGTGAGCATCAAAAAACAAAACACTTGCAAATAGTCAAGTCTTCAAAGACCTATGCTCTGATACCAACTTGATCTAAAAATGATGAAGACTTGTATTCTTGAAAATAGTTGCAAGATTTAATTCATGTGTTCAAATGCAAATGGATCAATTTTGCAAACACAACTTTTATATAAATTACACATTCAAGATTCATATAAACAACAACAAATAACATTGAACAAAAAACACATAACACAACAAATGATAAAGGAGTTCACCCCTCTCTTGGGCTACATCTCCTGGTCCAGCTTCCAATGGATCTTTTGTATTATTTGATAAAAGTGATAAAATATGTGCTTTACAATGCTCAAAATGCCAAATAGATGGCTCCAATGGCTTCAGAACGTCCAAAAACCCCTAGCTGGGCTTTTTTGGCACCTCATTTGGCCAAAAATTGAAGAAGATAGGCTTCCTAGAAGTTCCCCTTCAAACTTGCTGTCTCTGGATTGCCAAAATGCACCCTTGCCTCTTCAACCTAGCCTATCTGTGTAAAAACCCGGCACCGGGCGCAACCGCACAACCAGTGCGAACTGTAGGACGGTTACGCGCTTGGCCCCTAACCGCCAAGGCCGAGGGCACATGGACCACCATATGACCGTGCGTATATACAAAAAGGGCCACTTTTTAAAAACCAAAAGGCAATGGTCAGAGGCGTGTGCCAGAGGTTCTATTGTATCTACATAAGACCGGGGGCCAGGGCTAAGCCCTGGCCCGGACCGTGCCCCAACCCACAACACATTTCAATTTAAATAAATTTATTGCCATATATATAATAAGAAACATGTGGTGGCACGTCGGTTGGGAGGCCCTTCCCAAGGCTTTACCCTTGCCCGGAGGTCGCGGGGTCGAATCCGGCCAACAACATAAATTTTAGACTAACACTAGGGTGACACATGGCAGCCACTGAGTGGGCCATGTGTCAGCATTTCATTCGCCACCAATGACACGTGTCATACGCCAACTCGTCCACAATCCTACCAACCAACACCTGCCACATGTCGTACGGCCCCGCCACGTGTCGTACGACTCTGCCACATGTCGTATGGTCTGCCACGTCAACATCCGTACGGACTGTACAATCAACACATTGTTTTTGCCTGTTTGTTGTTTTGAATAGAACACAATATCTCTCTCATCCGACGCCCGTTTGAACCCAAACGAGTTGCATTGGGTTCGTGACGACGAGGCCTATGCTCCCGTTCGATTTGAAGCGATTCCGAGCACTTTGAATTTTGAGCAAAATTTGATCCCCTGGATCACTAAGATTGTGGTGGACTAGTTCAACTCCAAATCCCATATCCAAGTGGCGGGTTTCATGTTCTGGATGAGGAAAATAAGGCAACTTGAGCAGACTTTCTCTGTTCTCACTATAACTCTATTGTAGATGGGTTGTCAAAGCGGGCTCTCTGTTAAGAAGTGGGATCTATGGTCTGTGAAGAAGTGGTTGGGAGAAACTCTGTTCAAAGATCCACGTCCTATCTTTTTTAAAGCATGTCTTGTCTTTGTCTAAGGATGTTTGATTTTCTTATGTAATTTTTGGGCTATCCCCTTTGTTCACTATTTGGTCAGTGAACATTTTAATGCCTTCTTCTCGGGGTGTTACTTTTGGCTTTTTCTTATTTCTAGTACCGAGGAGATTTTCTCGGATGTACAGATCCAGACTCTCTAATTTTTTGGCCTTACCCTTGTAAAGCTTTGTTTCTTTTTCTCAATGGGGTTTTTGTGGAGAATGGACTGTAGGACAATGAAGACTGTGGTTAGTGGTGTATTTCGCAGTTAGCTCTTGTAATGTCACAAACCTATATTCTAATATAAGTTGATATGGTTTTTATGAAAAAAAGGACAATACTAAATCAACATAAATAGAATCCTCATAAAAAATATAATAATCATTCTTCCTAACCATTCAAATTAAAACCAATTAAATATAAATAAATATTACATTATTATTCTTTCAATTTTATTATTTTAAATTAATTAAATCAGGGATGATTTTAAGGATGAAAAATTATATAAAAATGTAGAAACCTAGGCTAATATTACTAGTCCTTAATACACAAAATGTAAAATGTTTGGCCATAGATTTGTAAAAATATTCAAATTTCTAAGGATTTTATATAATTTCTATAACATTTTGGCAAAATTAAAGGTAAAATAATTTTATTCTATGGAGTTTGGACGAATTGTTTTGATAAAAATTGGAAATTGGCAAATCTTTTTTTGGGAAAAACCATGAAAAATTAACCCCTAAAATCATCTATGAATTAAATTAATTAAAAACAAAAAAAAATATACAATTTTTCTTACTTATTTTAAATTCCTAATTAAATATGTACCACACCTCTCATTAAAAAATAAGATCAAATCAATTCTTCACTAAATATAAACCATACATCTTAATTAGTATATAAATTACACATCTAATAAATAAGATCAAATCAATGCATCTTACATTTATATCTATATTATTATTATTATTAAATCATAATCTATGTAAAATTCTTTTCTTCCCTTCCACTTTGTTTTCCCAACTTTACCCGCCCAAAAATAGGTTGTCATCTAGACTAAGAGTCATCCTTGATAGGCTTTTACTGATTTGATACATAAGATGAAAGTAGATTCTAAACAAAATAGCATTAATTTGATACTTTAGTACTTTCCCACCTAAGGAGTCAATTCATTAGTCTCTTTACATGTTTGCACATAACTTTTTCAAATAAGAAAATTACTCTTTATATTAGTAAATATAAAAGATTACATCTCTGATAATCCACTTTCAGAAATCATCAACAAAAACTGAGACAACACTATTGTGAGAAATCTTTGCTGTCAATACAACTTTTCGAATAATCGAAAGATCTAGATTCCAAGTCTTTTGACAAAATTTCAAACCAAATTTCAAAACATCACCAATACACGACATAGAAGAAAGAAAAATGTTTTCAACTTAGGCCATCTAAAACCTGCCAAAATCATAAAACTTTTAGGTGCCTAGAAGGTCCTTGCTTGTTATCTTCCCACTGGGTGTAGATAATCGCTCCTCGTTGATTTTGATCTTTAAGTGCCTTCTTTGAAAGAACATCTTCTTCCTTAGTGAAATATTTGTATGCATGATTATAAGAGACCTTTTCGAACAGAGTGCTCCGCTTTTTAATTTGATCCTTCCAACCTTCCAGTGCCAAGCTCTGGAGGCTCCCAAATCCATTACACCAGTCTATAATGAGTTTAGAATCCCCAATAATCTATAGACCTGTAATATGTAATCTTATTGCCAATTAAAGAGTAGCCCAGACCCCCAACAATTATGCTCTATTATTTGTCCCAGCTCCCGTGTTGAATGTCCACTTATAGAAAGTAGAAGCATTTAATCTGATAACGCCTCCCGCTCCACTAATAGTTCCATCAACAATAGCTGGTCCATCAAACCACCCCACCGTTTGCTAAAGCCGAGGTGACCTTTTGACCCTGTAAAGATTTTGACTTTTATGAGACAATACACAAACATTGAAAGATTCTATAAATTTAAAGGCCACCCCATGAGGAGAAATGTGCTCATTATTAAATAAGAGCCGATTTCTCTCCAACCATATGAACCAACAGACAAAAACGAGAAGTTTGATCAAATTTGGATGTTGTCCAACCCAAGTTTGCCCATAACTTCAGCAAAGAGAATAAAATAAGATGGCATTTGGTTGATACTCCCCCAAAATAAAATAAAATTAATTCGTCATTGGTTTGATACTTTCCCACATAGAAAATTAAAATTCATCAATGATGGTTTTGCACATTAAAAGATGAAATGAAATAAACATATGATGCTGGTTATTTGTATTTGTGTTATAAAATTTATTGTTTTACACATTGGAAGAAGAAATAAACATATAATGTTGATTACTTGTATTTGGATTAGAATGTAAACTTGTTTTCATAGAAGATAAGATAAGATAGCATGTTATGCTTTTATATATATATATATATATATAATTTTCTTCATTTAATATTTTTTAACAAAATAAACTTTACTTTATACCCTAAGATGATTTAAAAAAAATTCTTAATCTTTTAATAAAAAATCATAAAATCGCTCTCTTGATCGAATATTTTTTAGTAAAATAAATTTAAAAAAGCATTGTTTGTAACTAAATAAAACCATCAAATTATATTTATTTCAACCAAAAATTTATAACTAAATAAAACCATTAAATTATATTTCAACTAGAGAAAATGAAAAGAAATTTTCGAACTACAGAACATCCCGTTATTTATAAGTTTCATTATAGGCTTCATTGTGAAATTAAAATTTCATTAATAATAAAAATATTCAAAATATGCATAAAGTAGATATTTAAATAAAAAATTTAAACTAACAATATCCAACGAGATCACTTCCCATTTTCAATCGCTATACATTAGAGGAGCTGTCATGCACACAATAGAAGCAAAGATGAAAACATGTATGCACAATAAATTCTTCATTTGTAACTCTAAAAGAAACTGTTCAATATTTGATTTAAAAACCCTTAAAATCTATGATTCTTTCCGTGCGTTAAAGCACTCATTCCAGAGAATTGTAAAACGTACTTGAACATATTAGATTAACAATGAAAGCATATTAACAAAATGCACATAAACTACACATTGAATTACAAATTTAATCACATTTACAGAAGGATCTATAAAATCATAAAAGATGATTTGTTCATATTAGATTATGAAATCAATTCATATTTAGAAAGGAGTTAGTAATATTGCAGAAAATAAAATGCAAATATTAAATTGTATTGTATATGAAATCATATTCAAGTATAAAATACCCACTTAGTTATTTGGATTAAGAGCTCCCATGACCATAGACTTGTAGAAGTGCAACACTTTTGTAATGTGTCAACTAATTTTCCACTATTGTTATTGTTCAGATATTGGCAGATTTATTGGTTCTTACTATTTTGCAGCTGAATCAAATCAGCTAAAAATAGAATATGGACATATCTATGTGTTTGATCAGTTTGATAGATGTTGTATATCTATGCATGTCCGTAGAGGTAAAGCAGAGTGTGGGATGAGTGTAAGGAAGGTTGTAAGCTGGTGTTTGGCTGTTGTAATTCTCCCTTGATCAATAAGAATACAATACTGTGTTAATTGCGTGATTGGTGCTTGCTTTATTTTGAGACTTGTCTTCTCCCTTCCTATCTCGATCCTTCACAATCTGGTTTGGCCTTCAGAGACTAGGCTCTGATACTCTTTGTTGGGAAGTGAAAGCATAAACAGAACAAGATTTTAATGGCAGAAACAAAGCAAGCAACAATCACACAATGAACACAGTATTTACGTGGTAAAACACTTCAAAAGGAAAACATCCACAGGGCTTATTATCAGAGAGAATTACAATAGCCAAACACTGACTACTCACATATGCCTCAGTGACCACCCAATAAAATGACCTGACCATTGTTTCTACTACTCCCGAGTGCAGTGTAAACTATTCTTTCTGTCAAATTTCTTAGTAGATTGGAAGACTATTTCAAACCATTTCAATTCTCGCAGCCCTGGTTATGTGCACTATCTATTAGTACGCCGATTTAATGACACAAGTACTGGTAATGACGTTAATTATTCCTATAGGATGGACTAGAATCTCATGGAATACTTCATATTGCTGAGGGAAGAGGTGGAGGTCGGGCACATAGGTGCCTCTAGAAAGGTTTCAAATGTTATAGCCGACATTCCTAGAGTTACTTTGGGTTTGGTGGAGGAAAGGGATATTGTGTTTGTAGTTGCAGCCGTATTCGATGAAGAGTCAAGGTTTTGAGTTTAGTGGAAATATAGCTATTGTCTGGGGACATGGCTATTCTTAAAGCTCACAAGAGTTGTTTCACATTCCTTGCCCAATTGATGAACCATATTTTTTCCCATAGAAAATTATCTCAAAATTATATTAAGATATAATTTTTTTTACATCTTCTTTCATACCATAGGCCCAGTCCATAAAATAAATGAAAACAATCTTAGCCAAAAAAGTACCGATCAAATAATAACTTCCTTATAGGTCTCTGAGAACCATAACTTCAAAAAGAAAAACTACAAGATTACATGATGTATCAAATAAAAACCCATCCAAAAAAAAAACTAAAAGAGCCGTCTCAAAGTACCAGATAATGATGCATATCAGTAAAGGACAAGGTAATTCATGGGACCTGTGTCCCAGGAGTCCCATTTGTAATATGAAATTCTGCCATTAGGCTCATGAAGAGCTTGTTTTGATAGTTGATCCACCTCCTTGTTGAAATCCCTGAATATGTGTTGGAAGTTGATTTCTTGAAATTTTTTAATTAATTCCTTTGTTCTATATTTCCATCCTTCAATGGCGCTAGCCTGGAGCCTTCCTCTATTATTGAGCCATTCTATAATTACCTTTGAGTCTCTCAGTGCTTGAAGTTTTGGAAGGGATAGATGATTATCCAGAGTAAGAGTTGCCCAGATTCCCAAGAGTTTTGCCTTCGTATTTGTACCTTCGCCGCAGTGGAAATGCCATCTATAAACTGTTGAATCTGGAGTTTTGATTACCCCCCCTGCTCCACAAAGTTTGTTTTCTAACTAAGATGCCCCATCAAAAAAGGCAATGGAAAAAACATGTTGAGTGATCAGACAAGCTCTTATATGGATAATTTTTTGAGTCAATGGATGCTTATTGAAGAGACCTAGAGTCTTGATAACCACAGTGTGAACTGAAGGAGAAATATTCTCGAAAGTAGCTTTGTTTCTTTCGAACCAAATAAGCCAACATATAAGTGATGCAAGGGTAGGAGAGACAATTTTATCCTTAGTCCATAAATTAAAACAGACAGATAGTGTAAATCCTTCCCAATTTCTTTTAATCTTCTGTATAATTTTAATTCTTTCCCATACCAACTTTGTGAAAGTGCATTGTAGGAATAGGTGGTTGATATCCTTGGATCTTTTTTTCACATAAGATACAATGGCTTGGTCCCTCCCATCCTTTTTGCTGCAATATGTCCCATGTTAGTATTTTTTGTTCAACCGCCAGCCATATAAACAATTTGATCTTGTGTTGTAGGTCCCACTTCCAGATGTTATGCCTCCATCCACTTAGAGTCGAAAATCTCTGTGTAGAAATAAGTGCCAAATAAGCATTTTTTAACTGAAATTGTTCCAGAGGAATTACCTCCCGTCCACATTAGTTTGTCTTCAGTATCCCTGATAGTAGCTCCAACCCCAATAAGTTCCCTACGATAAAGATCCCATTCGGTTGCCAGCTCACCAGCTAAACCTAGATCGTCACTACAGAGCCATTTTTTTGTAAGGGAGCAATGTTCCAAATGATTTTTAGCTTGTGCAAGTACTGTGATCTTTTTATGCTTTAAATGTGTTGTAAGATCAATTGAGAGAAGGGATATGTCTCTCAGTCCTAAGATTCTATCTCTTCCAATAGAAATAAGATGACCCGATCCATGAATCCAGCTAAGCCAATGAATAATAAGGTGGACTGACTTAATAAGACTATTCCAGATCCTTGAAGCTGCATTCTGTTTGAAGGAGGCCGATCAAAACCAATTGATGACTGTAGTATTTTGAAGATATTTATCCTTTATGATATTGTGCCAAATGCCCTCCCGGGTGAGAACTCTCCAGAGTGTGTTGGTAGTCAATGTTGTGTTGAAATGGAATAAATACCGAAATCCCCAACCACCACAATGTTTTGGTTTGGATAAAGCATCCCACCCGCAAAGATGATAGTGTTTGGTTTCACTGTTACCATTCCAAAGAAAGTTAAACATCAAATTTCGGATCTTATTAAGAACAAAGCATGGGATAATCTCCAATGACATCCAATATACTGGCTAACTCTCCAGCACAGATTTTATTAAAATATAGAGACCACCCAAGGATAACCATCTATTGCACCATAGACCGATTTTTTTCTCCATTTTTTTCCAGAAGCCAATTCCAATCATCAGCCCGATACGCCCAGGTCTTTAGTTGATATCCTAGATATTTGAAGCCTGAAGAAAGAGTTGAAAAGGTGTATGGGAGAAAAGACTTGTAAGGATTAAGATCCATTTCAGATAAACCTTCAAAGAGTACTGTAGTTTTGGATACATTTACTTTGAGTCCCAAGGCTTTACATAACAATAATATGAGTTTGTTGTTTTCCAGCCACTCCTGAATATTTTCCTTGGTCATGATTAGTACATCATCTATGAAAAATAAATGAAGAATGTTAATCATTCTAGACACTTTAATACCAGTAAGCTTGCCTTCCCCTTTTCATTTTTTTAATAAAAGGCAGAGGCCTTTCATAACCAGGTTAAATAATAAAGGTGATAATGGACAACCCTGGCACAAACCGCTGCCACTCCTGAAGAATTCTGTAGTTTCTCCATTTAATAATACAACATAAGTGGGAGATACAACACAACTCATAATCCACTTTGTCATCTGTAAACCAAATCCCACTTGTATTAAAATCATCCTTAGTAAATCCCAATCTATGCAATCATAAGCTTTGCGCAGATCCCGTTTGAGAACCAATGACTTTGATTTATTTTTATTTATACTATGAAGACACTAGTGGGATGTACCGGTATCATCTTGAATCTGCCTTCCTTTCAAAAAGCCTAACTATTCTGTTGAGAGTGAGTTGGACATAATAGGTTTGATCCGATTAACTATGATTTTGGAGATTATTTTGTAGCAGAGATTACATAATGAGATGGGCCGAAAATCCCCAAAGTTTGTTGGCTTGTTCGCTTTTGCTATTAGGGCAAGGAAGGTAGAGTTTATGCTCCCAGCTATAATGCCTCTCTGTCTTGACTCCTCAACCATCTCTAGGAGATCGTCGCCAACTAGATCAAAAAAGTGTGCGAACAATTCCACGGTCCAACCATCGGGCCCTGGACTTTTATCTTTTTTGAAAAGCGATAAAACTGCTTTATTTCTTCTAAATTGACTAGATCATATAGATATCTAACCTCTTCAACATTAACCATCGAGAAAAGACCAATAATTTGCACTTGTTCAGCTGTGTTTGATGAATTCTTATATTTGTAGAAATTTTTGAAGTAATGAACAACCACCGCCTTTATTTCTGTTTGCCCTGTATGTACTTGCCCAAATTCATTAGATATCTCCCATATATGTTTCCGATTGTGTCTGTGGTTAGAAAAGTGGTGAAAGAATTTGGTATTTTGATCACCACTTTGTACCCAGATCGCTCTGCTATGTTGTCTCCACTTTTATTCATTCGCATGTAAAATATTGTTTCTTTCCTACTCCAATTTGCCAAGGAGTTGTTCCATTACAAAGTGTAAAAAATCATCCACAAATCTCATAAAGGTGTCTTTAATTTTAGATTCTAATAATTCAATACATTGAAGATTGTTCCCAACTCTTTGTTTCACCCATAATTTAGTTTGTATTTTCAGTTCCTTTAATTTCCAAACAAGTCTATGCTGACTGCTAGTTTCTGTTGCAAATTTTGGATCCTTCCAAACCTTATAAACAAGAAAATTGTACTCCTCGTCGATCAGCCAAAGGGGGTTTAATTTAAAGGGATAAGCTTTATATTTAGGATGCATCTCCAACTAAACAATAACTGGGGCGTGATCTGAGATGAAAAGGAACTCCACCCAGGATCGATAGATGCCACCAATAGTTGATAAGTCTTCTGAAATAAAGAATTTGTCTAGTCTCTTGGCAATAGCTTGATTTCCAATTCAACCATTTCTCCAGGTTGGTACTCACTTATCTCGTTGGATATCTACTAAATTATTTGACAGGAATAACGCTTTGAAATACCCTACCAAAGAACTGACTGAAGTATTTCCACCCCAAACCTCATTAGGAGAGATAGTAATATTTAGATCGCCTGCTAGGATCAAATTTTTAAAAGATTCAACCACTAAATTCTAAAAAGACTGTCGATCCGAGCACGAGTCATATACATTGAGCAGAGTGAGCTCCTTCTAGCGAATCGTATTGGCAAGCATGCTTTGCAATACACCAATATTTGTGTTTGAGACTATTTTTTGTGAGGATTTTACTACTCATTTGTCTAAAATATAGAGGTCTTTTTCTATAAAATCTTTTGCTATAAAATTATTATCATTTAGCTGAAAATATAGAGGATTTGTTGTTTATTTGAAAATCTTGTTGTAACTGTTTATTTCCCTGAAACACAGAGGACTTTGAAATATTTTCATTTTTAGATATAAATTCTGATTGTATAGCGGAACTTCCTGATTATATGCAATTTTCGCTATAAAATTTTGATTATTTCGCCGAAGCACAACCGAAGATACCTAGGATTTGCTGCTTATTTGCGATTTTTGTTGTAAAATTCCTGTTCTTTAATAAAAAATATAGAGTACTTGTTGTATTTGTTGCTTATTTGCGATTTTTGTTGTAAAATTCCTTTTATTTAATAAAAAATATATAGTACTTGATGTATATAGAGTACTTGTTGCTTATTTGTAATTTTTGGTGTAAAATTCTGATTATTTAACAAGGGTATAGAGGATTTGCTGCTTATTTGTAATTTTTTCTATAAAGTTATGTTTACTTAGCCTAAAAATATGGAGTACTTGCTGCTTATTTTCATATTTCTAGATAAATTGACAATATAGAAAACTTGTTTCTTATTTGCAAGTTTTGAAGTAAAATTCCAAATTTCTAGCAAAAATTAAAAATATAGAGGATTTGCTTTTTATTTGCATTTTTTGCTGTAAAATTCTGTTTCTTTAGCCAAAGAGATAGAAAACTTGTATATGTTAGATTACAAATAAATTTAAATTTTCAAAAGTCTTGGAATAAGTATTGAAGCTTAATTTTTTGCAAATCTACTTCGGTGTGATCATTGAAAGAGGCAACAAATGTGTGTATCTATAGAAATTGGCATATTTGTTAATGCGTCCAATGGATTCATTATACAACCTGAGTGGGCCTAATGGTTAAGAACATGTGTTTACTCTTAAGAGGTCACAAGTTCAAATACAGAGGGGGGTAGGGTATGTATGCCTCTGTAAACTTTAGCAGTCAAATCGTTGGGTGGAGTGGGTCTCTTGTCCCACACACAAGGGGGTCTCATACACCAAGGAGGGGCTCCCTTGCCCCACAAACAAGGCGGTCTCATACACCAATTTTGTGTTTGACTTAGCCATTACCTTAAAATTAGATTATTATTATTATTGTGAGGGCAAAGACAATGCACAAATCAACCAGTCAACCAATGTGTGTGAAGGAAGAGATATAACAATGAAATATACAGAGATATTGCAATAAACACAAAGATACAATAATGCACAATTTTTATTAATGAGAGAATGTACAAAAGCTATAAAATTACAGAGTGAATGACTCGCTAGAATGGTGGCAGCCTATCTCTCAGAAGAGATGTGATGGCTACGCTCATTCCCAAGAAGATGATGATGTTTACAATGAGGCTTGTAGCACCCCTGTTTCCCCCAGCTTGTAAATATAACTATAACTTGCCAAAAATACTATGGCAGACTGAATATGTGTGGATGTTGGATTTGATGAACTTTTTAGTTATAAAAGGTGATGTATGTATTTTTGTTATTAATTAAAAATGG
>JZKD02S0282657.1:986436-1001474 GCA_000966675.3 Picea glauca | reverse complement strand
AGTACCTTACTAGATTTAATTACTTAGACCCAAAATAGTTCTCTGGCCCATAAATAAGTTACCAGTCAGGCTCGTAGTTGGGAAGTTCTCCTCAAGAGTTAATGAGGAGATGGGTAGAGTACCCATCTAAAAGACTTCAATACTTGACCATGAATTGGGGATTCAGACCCATGCAACCTTGCCGAGGAAGGCAAGAAAGGAAGAGATTTTGTGGGGTAGGGGGAATGGCGGCGAAAGAGAAGAGTGGAGAGACCATTCTTCCGGAAAGAGAAGAGCACGTGAAACTCTTGGGTTCTAAAGAGAACTGAAAAAAATCTTGTTATGGGTGCAAGAAGCTACTCACAACGTTTTCAGTCCAAGCTGATAAACGAGGTTGCAGAGAAGACGAGTGACTGAGGAAGTACTTGTTGCAGGCCCCCTTTCTTGGCAGAGAAAAAACAGTGTGCTAAGTTACTTTGGGAGGAGGAGAGTAACCTCCGTCCATGACTGTCATTGAACAAGAAGGAAGAGACTTTCTCCGAGCATCATGATATAGCTAGGTGGTCACCAACGGTAAATCTGTTCAAGAGTATTTGTGCATACGGTTGGGAGGAAACAAGAACCCCTCTCAGTAGTTTCTTCATGATTCTCGTTTCTTGATAAGTATTTTTATACTTTGTGTACTAGAATGGAAGTGATGGTTGAATGTATATGTTTATGATTAAATTTTTCATTGTTTGATTAATCACTAGAAATTCTTATTTTTTTTTTCTGTGAGCCCCTGTATTTGCATGGTTTCTGTTTGCCTCTACTTAGCAACAAGAGAATTATTAGACATGGGTTTTCTAAAGAAATTGAGAATAAGTTTACGGTTCTTGTATTGATCGAGAAATACCTTTCTCTGTATAGAAATTCAGCTCAATGAATGGGAGACACTCCCTTCAAACTAGTTGCCCAAGAGACCACGGGCTCCTGCCCATGACCTTAACCAAATCTTGGCTAAGAACTATGAGTGTAGCCTCTGGAGCTCGATAAGTTCCACATGACCGGGACCTTGGAACCCTTCGCTAGGCACGAAAAGGAGCTAAGCTATATTTGGATTTATAACTCCAGGAGTTCGGAGCTTTGGGACGCTATGACTTTACAACCCCCAAAACCAACCGAAGGAAACCTTTTGGTTTGTTTACCAACGAGATTGATTGACATCTGGCGGTTTCCCTAACCATGACTATGGGATCTGTCCCACTGTTAAACCTTGACCCACTTATTGGCCACGAAGTAACGTGAGCTGTAGATCTGAGGATACTCCAGATCTTACCTGACCATTGGATCTACGTCGTGGTCAGTCCAATGTTGACCACTTCGGGAGAATATAGGTTTCATAGCACCAAAACCCCTGAACGTCGAACTTGCGAAGTGACAAGAGCCATAGATCTGAGGATGCTTTGGGACCTTTCCTAGATGTTGGATCTAAGTCATGGTCAGTTCGACATTGATCACTCTGGGAGATAGAGAGTGTTAAACAGGTATAACCCACGAATGCTGAAGTCGTGAAGCAACGAGGACCGTCGATCCACGGATGCGTCTGGATCTCACCTAACAGTTGGATCTAGACTATGGTCAGACCGACGTTGACCACTCCGGGAGTAAAGAGGAGATTACATAGTGGAGCCCCTGAACGCCGAAGTTGCAAAGCTATGGAGGCCATAGATCTATAGGTCTACGTGGACACATCTCTATCATAGGATAGAAGGGGTGTTGGGAGGTCGCTGGCAGGAGTTTGGGCTTTGGAGCTTCGGGAGATCTCGTAGGTAGGAGAGGCTAGAAGACTTTCGGAGGCTGTCAGCCCAGAGTGACGTGGTGCGTTGACATCGCCTAGGGTGACGTGGACCTATGTTCAACATGCCACGTGTCACCTTGATTCATGCTTTTTACGACCCTTATAGGCCCATTAGAATGTGACATGTGTCACCCATTGATGGGGCCACATGTAAATGTGGGCCTTTCGGGAGTCTAGGAATTCAGAACTTTGGAGGTTTGGAGTGGTGTGATCGGATGAGTCGAAAAGGGATGAAGGCCCAGATTGACTTTCCCTCTCCTACAAGATGTCAAGAATTATAAATTAAAACAATTAAATAGAAAGGGACCCTCTCTGAGACTCCAACATTCAAGAGATATGGGTTCATGATCACTTGAGGAGGAATTTCAACGAAGTCCGAAGACTTAGGCCTTAATTAATATTAGTTACAAATTAACCTAGTAGATCTATGGGAGCTAAACAAATGTCAACTTCGGGTTGGACGAGTTTTATATACTATGATGAGGTGTAGTTTTGGGTGATAGGGAGCCACGTGAGTGCCACGTGGCTATAAGGGATTCCGATTAATGAAGGCTTAAAGAACCTTGAAGGACCATAACTTGCAATCCAGAGCTCGGATTTGAGCATGGTAGCAGTCGTTTGAAAGCTCTTGATGAGTAGAAGAGGATTTGAGATAATTAAGGAAAGAGAAAGTTTGATACCCCATCCATAAAAATGGTAATTAGGGGTTAGGTGTGTTACAAATTGGTACTAGAGCGGGCAACAACACTTGGCCTCCTTGGGCTCATGAACGAGTCACATAAAAATATAATTAGAGAACTTTTAAGGGGTAACACCCTATCTTACCCCACTCATGAGAAACTTATCTAAACCGTTGTTGAAGAGAGGAATGAAACTTTCTGTTGTTGTTATGTGTTTTAAAATTTCGAACTATGTGTTGTTCCTAAACTAGTAGATAATTAACTAATAGAAAATGTTTTATCAGCACTCAAGCAGTCAATGGACAATAAGAAAAATACATTGTAAAGGATGGTGACATACCATGAGTTGGGGGAAAGCTCCCACAATAGAGAAGATGAATATGATGAGAGGAGGGTGGTGGAAACCCCTCCGAATTTGGGTGAAACCATAAGAAGACTCATGGAAGAGTTACAGAGTTGTAAGAATGACATTGAAAGGCTGATAAAAGAATAGTAAATTCAAATTGAAATTAACACAGTTCTATTGCAAAGCCTATCAGACATACAAAGGCAAATGTAACATGGAACAACAGCCAGCCATGTGGACAGACATCATATTAAGAAAACTGAAAGTCCACCTGAGATACAAAATCATGGTCCTGAAAGTGGCCACATAAGGAGGAGCACCTCAAAGAAGGCCCAACATGGAGCCAAGAGACACTCATCGAAAGAATCCTCTGGTGAGAAAACTGACAACTCCAAGGAATCTTCTAGTAGCAAAACTAGTTCACATTCCCAGAGGAGAAGAAAGAAGAGGAAGCATTCCAAGAACCATGACCCTAAAGAGTTTAAGAAAGCCAAACCACCCACTTTCGGTGGATAAATTAAGAAGGGGGAAGAAACAGAAGTTTGGCTGTTAGGCTTGAAGAAGTACTTTAGAGTCCATGACTACTCTGAAAACTTAAAAGCTTGAATAACCATTTTCAATTTGAATGGAAAGGTCTCCATTTGGTGGGAGGATCTTAGGAATGTGAAAGGAATCCATTAGAAGGACTTGTCATGGAAATTTTTTGAGAAATACTTCAAGAAGAAGTATCTGTCAAAGAAATACTTTGATGGAAATACCAAAGAGTTATATGAATGCAAGCTAGGGCAACTCACAATAGATGAATATATCAAAAAATTCCTTGAGTTGATAAGGTATGTGCCCTACATAAAGGATGAAAAGGTAAAGATGAAATGATTTATTAGTGGACTACCTCAGTCCTTCCGAGACAGAATTGAATTTGATGAGCCAAAGACCTTAGAAGACACTCTCCAGAAGGCAAGTTATTGCTATGAGAAATTTAAGAACAAGAAAGAACCTCATGAAGACTAGAAGAAGAAAAGTAATTTGGGAATCAAGAAGAAGGGGTTTAAATCCTCAAGATTTAAGAACCGTGGGAAAGGTTCTAATACGAGCCTTCCTACTAAAAGTGTGTATCAACAAAATTTTCCATCTCAGAGTGGTAATAAACCCTTTGGAGCAGCCCCAGGTAAGACTGATAATAGAAAGAGAGAACCCTTGAAATGTTGGGGTTGCGGAGAAGAACATCTACTGAGGGACTTTCCACATAGGCAACATAGAAATAGGAGGGTCTGCAACATCCATGAATCTACCATAGTCAATGGTGTGGCTAGGAGCATGCGAAAAATTTATGAAACCTTGGATAATAGACAAGCTGACCACCAAGCTTTAGTGGTGGAGATGGAAGGTATGATTTCCAACCAACTAGTTTCCATTTTAATTGACCTTGGTTCTAATCTGATTTATGTTGCCCCTCAAACTGTTGAGAAATCTAAATTGTAGCAAATAAAACATGCTAAATCATGGCTGGTACAACTAGCCACTAGAACCAAAACAAAGGTAACATAGGTCATACCAGCATGTAAATTCATAATGAATGGATTTCCCACTCGAGCGACCCTAAACATGCTCCCTTTAGGATCTTATGACCTACTAATTGGAATGGACTAGTTGGATGCCCATAAAACCAAGTTGGACTATTATAATAAAACTTTGGAGTGTGAAGATGCAGAAGGAAAAAAAAAAACCCTACAAGGGATTCAAAATCCTGTCCCAGTGAAACAAATATCATCCCTTCAAGTGAATAAGTATTTCAAAACAGGGTGTCCTTTGTATGCAATACAAGTGTTGAACTCTGTCGAGAACCATAAACCTAGACTAGAGGAACATCCCATATTAAGAGAATATAAGGATGTGTTTCCATAAGAGGTACCAGGTCTAACTCCAAGAAGAGACATTGACTTTTCAATAAAACTTGTACCAGGAGCGGTGCCAGTGTCTAGAACACCCTATAAAATGAGTACACCAGAGCCTAATTGAGCTCAAACTACAATTAAAGGAGATGTTGGACAAAGTCTACATTCGGCCTAGTGTGTCTCCATGGGGAGCACCAATATTGTTTGTGAAAAAGAAGGATGGCACATTCAGGTTGTTCATAGACTATAAACAAATCAATAGATGACCATTAAGAATAAGTATCTCTTGCCAAGGATTGATGACTTGTTTGACCAGTTAAGGGGTGCCACAATTTTCTCCAGATTGAATTGAGGTATGGATACCATCAAGTCCGAATTAAAGATGAATACATCCACAAAACAACCTTTAGGACAAGATATGGGCACTATGAATTTGTGGTGGTGGCATTTGGGTTTACCAATGCCCAACCACTTTTATGTGCTTAATGAATAATGTACTCAGCAAGTTCTTGGATATATTTGTGTTGGTTTTCATTAATGATATCATAATATATTATAAGAGTATGGAAGAGCATGAATAACATCTCAATTTAATGCTTCAAGTGCTAAGAGAACATCAACTCTATGCTAAGTTTAGTATGTGTGACTTTTTTCAAAAACAAGTCCATTACTTAGGCCATGTTATTTCTGAAGAAGGAGTGGCAGTTGACCCTGAAAAGATAAAATCCATTATAGATTGGCCTACCCCAAAGGATTTATCTGATATCAGGTCCTTTATGGGCCTAGTAGGATACTATAGAAGATTCATAAAGGGATTCTCCAAGATAGGTTTCCCAATCACCTCCCTTCAAAAAAAGGGATTTAAATTCATTTGGACATCAAAATGTGAAGAGATATTCCAACAATGGAAATACCTCATAACTAATGCACCTGTGCTGAAGGTTGCAGACCAAAATAAGGACTTCATTGTGTGTACAAATGCCTGGAAGGAAGGGCTCAAAGGAGTCCTTATGCAAGAAGGACATGTGATTTGCTATGAATCCAGATAATGAAATCAATTATGCGATCCACGATCTGGAATTGGATTCCACAGTACATGCTTTAAAAATGTGGAGGCATTACCTTCTAGGTAGAATATTTGTTCTTATGACCGACCATAGTGGGTTGAGATATCTATTTGATCAACCAAAACTCAATGCTTGACAAACTAGATGGATGGCTCTCCTTAGTGAGTTTGATTTTGAAATCAAACATATTAAATGAAAAAATAGGGTGGATGATGTGCTTAGTAGAAGCACGAAAGTGATTCACTTGGTAGCTGTAAGCACCTATTAAATGGATGTCAGGGAGAGAGTTAAAAGTGCACAAGAAACATATGCATTTTTCAAGACTGTGAAATCATACTTGGAGCAAGATCCCACAGGGCTGAAGTATGAGGGTTATCAATTGTTGAATGATGGCCTACTAATTTACAAAGATAGGTTGTATATTCCAAATTGTGATGAATTGAAGAGGTGCATAATAGATGAACTACACAAAATACCATATACTGGTCATCCTGGTTATCAAAAGATGATCACAACCACTAGAAAACTATTTTATTCGCCCGGACTGAAAAAGGACATAGCTGATTTATTGGCTAAATGTATAGAATGTCATCAGGTTAAGGAAGAGAACCAACATCCAGCAGGGTTGTTGCAGCCCCTGCCAATCCTAGAATGGAAATGGGAAACCATCTCCATGGATTTCATCACAGGGTTTCCAAAATCAACCAAACAAAATGACGCCATCATGGTAGTTGTGGACAAACTGAGAAAGGATGATCACTTTATTCCCGTCAAATCAACTTGCAAGGCAATAGATATTTCCAATATTTTCATGAAGGAAATATTTAGAATGCATGGCATGCCTAAATAAATCATATCCGACCGACATACAAAAATTACTTCAAAATTTTGGAAATCTCTATTTGTTGGTTTTGAAACTAAATTGCTATTTAGTACAACCTATCACCCTCAAATTGATGGGAAGACAGAGAGGGTAAACCAAGTGTTAGAGGACATGTTAAGGATGCATGTAATTCATCATCCTAAAAAGTTGGAAGACTACCTACCACTGGTAGAATTTGCCTATAACAATGGTAGGTAACAATGCAATATTCCAATCAGTTAGAATAAACAATATACATAATTACATTTAGGCCAGATATGCTAAAGGAAATGGAACAACAAGTAATTTAGATAAAACAAAATCTGAAAATAGCTCAGGCCAGAAAGAAAAAGGACTCCTAAAGAGTTCAAAGCAGGGGATCATGTGTATCTCTGAGTTAGGCCCAAAAAAAGTTCCTTGAGAATGGGAGCTTGTGCCAAGATGGCACCTCTTTATTGTGGACCCTTTGAAATTATATATAGAGTGGGACCTGTAGCATATAGACTAACACTTATGATCCAGATTTTATGAGTAGAATGAAATGAATATAGATTATTACCAGATGCTTAACACAGAATAACAGAGATACAATAAAATTGTTTTTCTATTCAATAAGGAAATAGGTTGAAACTGTAAAATGTAGCGTAAAACAAGCTTGCTGGAATGGTGGCGGCTTATCTCTAAGAAGAGATGGGATGGTTGTGCTCATTCGCAAGAATAAGATTACAATGAGGCTCTCAAGGCCTTTTTACAATAAACAGGAGTTTCAAAAACCCTAAACATCCAAAAACCTAACCCTAGGAGATGAAGCGCCAAAAGTCATGTGGGCCCCATTTGGGTAAGTCAGTACATCAACTTCTCGGGGTCATAAATTTTGCATACGAACTCCGTTTTAGGCGTATGATAGCCCATTGGAAATATCTATCCGAGGAATACAACAGTTGCACAAACACATACCCCAAAAAACGTTGTTTAGGGCCTCAAAATGGCTCCGAATGTTCAGGACCTGAAAAACTGCTAAAAATAGTAAATTATCAAAATTGCTAGAAATTTGTTTTGAGCCAACTGGAAAAGGTGGGTGGCCACCGATATCCACCTGGATCAATCCTCCATCCTTAGGAAGCAATGGTCTCCATTTCATTGAGTTCCCCCATCAGATGAGGAAATTTCTGCTGAATTTGGCCCTGGGTGAGCCACTTGCCTTGGTGCAGGAGCTGCCATGCTTTGACGACTCGATAAAGTTGGAGCCTTTGTTGTTGAGTGCCCTTGATCTATGTGTCCACAATCTAATTACCGGATGCCTATTGTAGGCAGTCGGGGTTGAGCTTTGTTGGCGTTAGTTGTTATGCTACGTATGAGGTGTCCAATAATGGTGGGAAATAAGGCCGAAGGAGGTCCACATTGAACACTAGGTGCAGGCCAAGGAAATGAGGAATGTTGAGTGCAAAAGCATTATCCCCCATAGCCTTGGTGATGGTGTATGACCCATAATGGAGTGGGTGAAGCTTCTGATGGGGTCTTGTAAGGCGTTCTTTCTGCAAGTGCAACCAAACTTTGTCGCCCACCTGAAACTTATGTGGAACCTGATGTTGATCATGGTGTTGCTTGTACTTGTCATTGGAATTCTATAGGATATCCTGAACCTGTTGGCAGATGTGTTGGATCCTCTCAATGAACCGAGTGGCTTTGTCAGCCTCAGTTGGAGCAGGAGAGGAGTCGGTTGAGGTGATCGCAAGGGGAAGTGAAACATCTATGGGACCCAATGGTTGGAATCCCAACCCCACCTGAAAGGGGTTGTGGCATGTTGAGCTATGTAGGGCTTGGTTGTAGCTATGATGGAAATAGGGAAGAATCTCATCCCATGTGCGAGGGTGATTGGAATTATACATGTGCGGGATATGCACGATAATTCAATTTACGACCTCAGTTTGGCCATCTGTCTGGGGGTGGAAGGCCGTGGATTTGGTGAGCTTGGTGTCCAGTAGTGACCAGAGGCTCGAATAGAATGTGTTGAGAAATCGACTGTCCTGATATGAGACAATGGTTTGTGGGATTCCAAAATTTACCCAGACTCGGTCAAAGAAAATCTTGGCAGTGGCTTCTATTGTGATGCTCTTCTTGCAAGAAACCAAAATCGCCATCTTAGAAAAGAGATCAACAACCACAAAAGCACAGTCATTTCCCCACTTCATGGATGAGAGGCCCGACATGTAGTCCATTGAGATGGATTCCCATGGCCTGTTACGAGTAGGAAGAGGGGTGTACAGACCTTGTTTCTTAGTGGTTGGTTTGGCAATAACACAGGCAATGCAAGACTTGATATACTTGCTGACCTCCTGTCGAAGTTTCGACCAGTAGAAATTTTTTTGTAGCATCACCACTGTGTTTTCGATGCCGAAGTGTCCTGCCACCCAAATGTAGTGGGCTTCCCAGATCAGCTTCGCTTGCTCACTTGATGGAACACATATATGGCCCAGATGACACAACAACCCATCCTGAAAATGGAAATTATTGACAATTTCCTTTGCACCCAACATTTGGTAGGTGGTGGTGAAGTCTGGGTCTATCTCATAGAGTTGGGGCCATCCAGAGGTCTCATGGCCGCAGGAGTCTAGCACTGTGGTGAGTGTCGCGACTGGTGGTCTACTGAAGCAATCAGCGACACGGTTGGTGCTTTCTATTTTATATTTGATGTTGAGGTGGAATTGTTGCAAGTATGTGGACCACTTTTGATGGAGGTCATTCTGCAATTTGCCTTGTGTCTGCATGAACTGCAGTGGCTTATGATCAGTGTGGATCACTGTCTCCCTCCCAAGAATGTAATGTTTCCACTGGCGGTCGGCTTGCACAATGGATTACATTTCTTTATCGTAAGTAGGGTACTTATGAACAACACCTGATAGTGTCACACTATGATATGCCACGGGGTGGTCATGCTGCGTGAGAACAACACCCACAACATAGTCTGAAGCATCAGTCTCAATCTCAAAGGGTTGTTGCAGGTCTGGTAGTGAAAGTACTGGGGCTGAGCACAAGCGCTGCTTCAAATCATCGAATGCTTTTTGTTGAGGCCAACCCCACGCAAATTTCTCCTTACCACCACCCTTGGTTATTTGGTTGAGGGCCCATGAAATATGGGAGAATCCTAACACAAACCTGCGGTAGAAATTGGCAATGCCCAAGAAGTTGCGAAGCTCAGTGAGTGTGGTTGGGGCTGGCCAATCATGGATGAATTGGATCTTGGATGGATCCACATGTACTCCATGTTGATTCATGATGTATCCTAGGTAATGGACCTTGTCCATGCCGAAGGAGCATTTTTCCAAGTTGGCGTATAGCTTGTGCTGCCGCAGGGTGTGAAAAACCTACTGAATATGCTGCAAGTGTTCGGCCCAAGTCTTGCTGTAAATGAGAATGTCATCTAGATACACCACTACAAAAGTATTGGTGAATGGTTGCAGGATATCATCCATCATCCTCATGAAAGTGGCTGGAGCATTTGTTAGACCAAAGGGCATGACCGACCATTCAAAAAGGCCTTCCTTTGACTTGAAGGCGGTCTTCCATACATCTGTCTATTCTATCGGGACCTGGTGGTAGCCAGACTTCAGATCAATCTTACTGAAGTATTTTCCCCCCATGAGTTGATCAAGGAGGTCATCGATTCGGGGAATCAGGTACCGGTTTATGACTGTGATTTTATTCAGATCCCGATAATCAATGCAAAGTCGCCAGGTTCCATCTTTCTTCTGTACCAACATGATTAGGCTTCCGTAAGGTGATGAGCTAGGACGGATGTGCCCCTTGTGGAGCAATTCTTGGATCTATCTCTTGATCTCCTCTTTCTCTAACAAAGAGCGACGATAGACTGGCCCATTGGGAAACGGTGCGCCAGGGGTCATATCGATGGGGTGCTTGACCTGGCAGTGCAGAGGTACCCCGGTAGGTGAGGAGAAGATATCTGAGTATTCTTCCACGACATTATCTACTTGCTTCTATTGTGTGGAGAGGTTGGTCACAAAGACCCTGGATGTGGCTATGATTTTTCTCTCATTCTGAGAGCGAATCACGAAGAAGACAAACTTCCCCGTCTGAGAGATGACCTTCCTACATTGCTTAGTAGAGATCAAGGAAATAGCACTAGGTGGGACAACCTTGGGTATCCTGTACAATTTCCTGTTCAAAGTAATAATAACACTATGAGGCCTATACTCTGACGTTTCCATAAATAAGGTTGGCCCAAAAGAACATCACAAACTTTGAGAGGAGCAACATCACACAATACCTCATCTTTGAAGGGCTTGATGCCGTACGATGGTTGACACTGTTGGCTAATGCAGATATCACTTCCTTGGCAGAGCCATCCAATGGTGTAGGGTTGTGGGTGTAGCGTTGTCGGCAGGGCCTGCCGCTTGACGACCTTTGCTGAGATGAGGTTATTCTAGCTACCACTATCAACGATGAAGTGTAGCGGGGTGCCTTTTACCCACATCTGTGAATGGAAGAGGCACTATCCTTCGTTTGGCTCATCTGGTTCACCAAGCTGGAGCTTGGTGGTAGCAACGGTGGCACTGGGTTCTGCATCAATGATCCATCTTCCCCTTTCTGGTTCTAACTCAAAGTCAGAACCCGCATCTGATTCAGAGGCTTTCACTTCGGCCACCAGTGTCTGCTTTGAGCGACAATCAACAATGTTATGCCAAGGGATCTTATGGAAGTCGCACCACTTCCCAGTATCTTTCTTTGTCTTTCTGGTGTCCTTCTTTGCTTGCAGCTTGGACTGGTTGTCCTGATACTGTCCATCTTTGCTCTGTCCTTTGTTCTGTGGGTTGGGGCTACCCTTTCCTGGATTTTGTTGTGCAAGGTTCCGCAGCCCAAATTGTCATGTCTTTTGTTTGAGATTCTACTTGATTTTGACGGCATATCGGTAGGCCACGCCCAAGGATGAGATGTCTAGAAATTCCATTTTGGTCTGGATGTATCTATGCAGAGCACCACGATACTTCAGCAATAGATGTCGCTCCGAATCTTTGATACCCAACCTGGTGCACAAGGTATGGAAGATATTTGTGAAATCTGACACTGCTTGGTCTCTTTCCTACCGCAGCGTGGTCCATTTGGTATACAAGTTGTCATAACTTTCAACAGGGTAGTATTGTTCCTTAATAACACCCTTGAAGGATTCCCAGGTGGTCATGACTGTAAATAATGAGGGTTCCTTTGTTTCCTTTTGCTCATAGAACGTTTCCCACCAATCTTTGACATGGGGAACGACTTTGAGGAGCGCAAAAGTAATCTTTTCTCTATTCGAAAAGTTATGGACAAAAAAATACCCTTCTAGTAGATTCAACCACTTGTCTACAACATTTGCGTCTATCTGACCTTCAAATATAGGAATATCGAAGTTTATTTGTACCTTGAAGGGGGTGGTGCCTCCGCTCTAAGAAGATTACAATGAGGCTCTCAAGGCCTTTTTACAATAAACAAGAGTTTCAAAATCCCTAAACATCCAAAAACCTAACCCTAGGAGATGAAGCGCCAAAAGTCACGTGGGCCCCGTTTGGGTAAGTTAGTACATCAACTTCCCGGGGTCGTAACTGTTGCATATGATCTCCATTTTATGCGTATGATAGCCCATTGGAAATATCTATCCGAGGACTACAATAGTTTTAGAAACACATACCCCAAAAAACGTCGTTTAGGGCCTCAAAATGTGTCCAGAAGTTCAGGACCCGAAAAACTGCTAAAAATAGTAAATTATCAAAATTGCTAGAAAGCTGTTTTGAGCCAGTTGGAAAAGGTGGGTGGCCACCGATATCCACCTAGATCAACTTCCTCCCACAGTGAAGGCACATAATTTTTTCCCTGTTTCATTACTGAAGAAATATGTACATGATTATAATCATATAATTGATTGGTTTGTGATTCAGGTAGAACCAGAGGGATAATTCATGGAAGAACCAAAATGCATAATAGATAGGAAGGAAATCCCACTCAGGAACATAACCATTGCACAGGTCAAGGTGCATTGGAAAAAATTTGGTCCAGATGGAGCTACATGGGGAATGGAGGATGCCATGAAACATGCATACCCATTTTTGTTTACTTCTGTACATACATAGCACATCAACATGTAGAACATCGAGGATGGTGTTCCTTTAAGGGGGAGGGGATTGTAACACCCATGATTCCCCCAGCTTATAAATATAACTATAACTTGCCAAAAAGACTGTGGCGGATTGGATATGTGTGGATGTTGTATTTGATGAACCTTTTTGTTATAAAAGGTAATGTATGTATTTTTATTATTAATTAAAAATGGATAGTGTTGCATAACTATTGAAGGGAGGGTTTTCCAAGGTAGATCATGATGCTATGAGAGAGATGGTGAGGGGAACCAACAATGGTTGCGATGACCCCCACTAGACCAGTACCTTATTGGATTTAATTACTTAAACCCAGAACAGTCCTATGACCTAGAAATAAGTTACCAATCAGGTAGGTAGTTGGGAAGTTCTCCTCAAGCGTTAATGAGGAGATGGGCAGAGTACCCATCTGAAAGAATTTCTGACCTGACCATGAACTGGGGATTTAGACCCACACAAACTTGCTGAGGAAGGAAAAAAAGGAAGAGAGTTTGTGGGGAAGGGGGAATGGAAAAAGATAAGGGTGGAGAGACCATTATTCCTGAAAGAGAAGAGCACGTGCAACTCTTTGGTTCTAAAGAGAACTAGAAAAAAAGCTCGTTTTGAGTGCAAGAATCTACTGCAATATTTTCAATCCAAGATGATAAATGAGGTTGCATAGAATGCAAGTGACTGAGGAAGTACTCTTTTCAATCCCCCTTGCTTGGTAGAGAGAAAATCATTTGTGAAGTTCCCGTGGGAGGAGGAGAGTAACCTCCGTCCCCGACTGTCGTTGAATAAGAAGGAAGAGTCTCTCTCTGAGAATCATGATCCAACTAGGGGATGGTTAGCAGTAAATCTTTTTAGGAGTGGTTGTGCCTACGATTGGGTGGAAACAGACACCCCTCTCAGAATTTTCTTCATGATTCTGGTTTCTTGATAAGCATTTTTATACTCTTTGTACTAGAATGGAAGTGATGGTTGAATATCTGTGTTTATGATTAAATTTTTCATTGTTTGATTAATCAATAGAAATGCTTATTGTTTTCCTGTGAGCCCCTCTATTTCACGGTTTCTATTTTCCTCTGCTTAGCAATAGGAGAACTATTAGACATGAGTTTTCAAATGAAATTGAGAAAATGTTTACGGTTCTTGTACTGATCGATAAATACCTTTCTCTGTATAGAACTTAAGCTTCATGAATGGGAGATGCTCCCTTCAAACCAGTCACCCAAGAGACCACGGGCTCCTGCCCATGACCTTAACCAAATATTGGCTAAGAACTATGAGTGTAGCCTCTGGAGCTCGATAATTTCCACATGACCGGGACCTTGGAACCCTTCACTAGGCCCGAAAGGAGCTAAGCTATATTTGGCTTCAAAACTCTGGGAGTTCGGAGCTTTGGGATGCTATGCCTTTACAACCTCCAAAACCAATCGAAGGCAACTTGCTGGTGTAGTTACCAACAAGGTTGACTGACATATGGCGGTTTCCCTAACCGTGACCCTGGGATCCATCCCACCATTAAAACTTGACCCACTTATCAGTCACGAAGTAACGTGAGCCATAGATATGAGGATAATCAAGATCTTACCTGACCGTTGGATCTACGCCATGCTCAATTCGACATTGACCACTTTGGGAGAACAGAGGTTTCATAACACCAAAACCCCTGAATGCCAAACTCACAAAGTGACGAGAGCTATATATTTGAGGATGCTTCAAGACCTTTCCTGGTCATTGGATCTAAGTCGCGATCAGTCTAGCGTTGACTGCTTCGGGAGATAGGGAGTGTTAAACATGTAGAACGCCCAAATGAGGAAGTCATGAAGAAATGAGGACCATTGATCCGAGGATACATCGGGATCTCACTTGACCATTGGATCTAGATTGTGGTCAGCCCGACACTGACCACTCCAGGAGTAAAGAGGATATTACATAGTGGAACCCTCGAATGTCGAATTTGCGAAGCAACGAAGGTCGTAGATCTATAGGTCTACATGGACACAACTCGACCGTAGTATAGAAGGGGTGTTGGGAGGTCACTGGCGGGAGTTCAGGATTCAGAGCTCTGGGTGATCTCATAGGTAGGAGAGGCTAGAATACTTCCAAAGGCTGTCATTCCAGAGTGATGTTAAGAACCAAATATCAATATAGCATAGAAAAACCTCAGAAAAAGTACTCAACGCCTTGAAAAAGAGATAATTTCAGATAATAAGCCTCTTTGAGGGGGCAACCTCCTTT
>JZKD02S0282657.1:950903-973903 GCA_000966675.3 Picea glauca | reverse complement strand
ATTTTTGCTGATTTTTGGCCAAAAAGAGTGGATCTTGAGCCCAGGAAGAGGCCAGATTGTTGGGAGAAGTTGGGAATCTGACCCCAACTCGTTTTCTACATAAACCAGGCCTATGTGTCATCAAGATACAATGATTTTGTTGCAGGGATGTGGAGAGAAAGCTTATATGTGCCATCAAGATACAATGATTTTGTTGCAGGGATGTGGAGAGAAATCTTATAGAAGAGAGACCATTTTTGTCAGTTCTCATGTTGTAAGAGGATTTTTTGAGCCCATTCAAGAGAGGATTTTGGTGAGATATTTTGAATCTGATCATGGAGGTCATGTACAACATATGCATAGTGCTTTTGCAACAGATTGTAATCATCTTTTTGATGTAATTGAGCATTTGGAGAAGAGCAATAAAGCAGTCACCACTGGAAGCGGAACCCAGAGATGTAGCCACACCTTGATGAACTCTGTTATCAAACTTATCGTGTATTTATTTGTATCTTGCTACTATCCTTCCTTATTTAATTTATGCACTTAATAATTGTTAATTGTGCATAATAACTATGAGTTTATGTGTTTCGCATTCTTATCGATCTGGTGCAAAAGATACATAAACTTAACTTGAAAAAATTGTCAATAAAACCTCTCATTTTTAGATCATCTTTGCCTCCAACACTCACTATAATTTCATTTCCTTTGTTATATTTGCCTCCACTTTTGGCTCTATAAAGAAACAAAAATTAGTTAGCCATAGGTTATGGATGTAAATTGGAATGACATTGGGATCTTATTAGTAAGATTAATTACAAATAAGTTGTTGAATGCCAATTTTGAAGATCAAACAACAGACATTGAGCAAACACAAGGAACTTAGAGCATCTCTCTCTTTTCATGTTCACATATTCCATTTCACTAATAGTATCAAACATTTTGATTCATAGTTAATTCATTTCATTCATAATGCTTTGTGTTTCTCTGTTAAAATTCATGACAGTTGCAGCTTTGGTATCTAATATGATTATTATTTCACCACATTGGCAGGTCTCTCAACCACTTAGTATGTAATTCATGGAATTCCCACCAATACAATAGATATTGGGAACAAAACACATAACTAAGATTTGAATGTAAGTCTTTCAACGATCCACCAATCTTGTACAAGTTTGGTTAATCTCATCATAAAGATAATGCATAGTTTTTTCTTTCTTTCACTTAAAATTATTTAACGGTTATGTTTGGGATTAAAAAATATATTAAGCTTGGTGAAATTCTCTATCTTGTGTATTCTTTATTAAATTTAGATATGAACTTGCATGAAATGAACCTTTGTCAACATCACAAAACCTAAAATTGGGATTACAACAATGAAAATTATGATAATGTTCATTCAATTTATATCATCATCAAATCCTCACTACTTTGTTCTCCAAAATTATCATTATCCTTTTTCCCAATTCCAAGCATATTTATCTATTGCACTCTTTCACTTTCTTCTTATTTCTAACAACACTGACATTAGTGTGACGATACTTTTCAAATATTTTGAGAGTCACATAGCTCTCCTCCCCCCTACCTCATCCCAAGCCCAGGATAAATAAGACACATCCTTTGTAGCATTAATTGCTTAGAACAACATTTTTTAAGTTGGGTGGGTTTTTCAAGAAAGCTAGGGAGAAGGTAACATAATTTTTATTATCGTCAAACTTGTGCATTAGGGACTATGCTCTAACATCTCACTTTTTCATGCATTTTTGCATGGTTTGAGAGATATAGTGAACAATCAATATCCTCAATTTCATTTAGTTTCGTGTTTCTTTGGATCTTGGGAAGCTCCAAATCATCAACATCTTAATGTAAATAATAAGCAATGGATGTAGTGATGTTATATTTCCATGTTCCAAGAGGCCTATACTGAAAATGGGGTGGTCTCTTCAATTCTTTTATAGTATTTTGATAGAATAATCTCCCTTCAATGGAGGCCTCAAGATCTACTACAATTTTTTATTTTCTAATGACATCTAGAATGAACATGACTTCCATGGTTAAACATGAATGGTGTATGCTCAAATTATGAATATAGGATGCAATGCTCATGCACCATATGGATACATAGCTTACATATTTTGTTATATGGGTGTTCACAAAAATGTTTGATTTTGTGATTGTCTCTAAAGTTTTATATTTTCATTTTTAATACTTTGAAATTCCTCAAAAGAAATATGGCTCGTGACTCAATGGTTATGAATTTTTATTATTATTAATTTATATATAACCCATAAAAAATTATATTTGAAATTACAAAGTATGTATAATATTATTTGCTATTGAAATGACAACTTATTTATCTAGTTGTTTGTTAAATTTTAACATTTTAAAATTTTAAATAATTGGAAGGGAAATATTTATTTAGAATATTTTTTTTTAAGTGTACCTAGTTTACTCTTGCCAATTGAAGTACAACTATTTTTTTAACTCTTCATTATGGAAGGGTTGAATTAATATATACCCTTCAACTTGAAATTAAGAGTAGCCCTTCAAATTTGATCACTGCTAAACAATTCACTTGAGTGTGTGAGAGGTAAATTTTATTGGACAGTAAACGAGGGTCCGCAAATCTAGGAAGATACACATGATATCCACTAGCTACCAATGGGCCTGCTAACTCCCACTAAGGTTTGAATATAGATGTGTACATGGATGCCCATCGTTGGTACAAAGTGCAAAACCGGAAATGCTAACTATAAATCTCCATTTTAAGAGAGAGATGATATTTTGTTTTTATTTTTCAAGAGCATGACTCAAGTGGATTATATATTCTGTGGAATAAGAACTCAGTTTGGATGGATTTGAAATCTTTCTGAAACAATTTATTTGCAAGGAATTGCATATTTGTAATTTTTTATTTTATTCATATATTGCTTTATTTGTTTAAAAATAACAATGTCATCTTATATCAATTTATTGGAAGAAAAATCACATGTTTTTTTTGTTTTTGTTTTTTTTTTTAATTGTGTTGACATATTTTAAATTTATTTAAAAATAGAAATGGATGGTATAGGTAATAATTGTTTTACGAATCCAAAGTATCTCACAAAAGTCCCAAAATTTCTTGTCAGGTGACGCATGGTGCAAAAATGAAATGTGGTGGCAGGGTTGTCCATTAATAGTTTAAGACATTGATGGTGGCATGTATTCTTATGTATCCTTACAGTTCTATCTAGAGTGAACTCCATCTATGATAATTTATGGCATTACCAACAATCTACCATTCTGCATGAGCAACTAGAGACATTTTTTTTAATTCTATTTAAGCATTAATCCATTCAGTCTATTCTCATAGTCATGTAAAATTTGGTGTTGTGATTGACGACCAAACAATCACTCCATTTTAATAGAGATAGAGGTGTATGTATTGTTGTGGACACTATGTTTTTACTCTTTCTTGGCCATTCCAATGATGACATCTAGACATGGACGCCTTCCCCCAGATTCCATGTTTGGAACAACGTCTTCAGCGTATCAAGTATCCATTGATAGTGTTGGATAGATTAAGGAGGTATCTTGTTCTTTCTCCTTGGGGTCAATATATTGTTCTTTCTTATAAAATCTTAGGAATATTTTCGTGATATTTGGAGGTTGATTTGTTAACCCCTCTTTGAGAGTTGTGAGTGATTGTTCAAAGGGAAAAAGAAATAGGAGAGACAAGAGTGGTGAGGGTAAAGACCTAGATGAAGAGGATCGAGAATGTGCATTTTCCAAGTGCATGAACAAATTGTTGAAGAAATTTTATGAGCTCTCATTGCACTGCAGTGATGATTTTCTCCCCAAGAGGGAAGCTCCATGAATTCACTAGTCCCAAGTATCCATGCTTATGTATTTTTCCTCGTCGAAATATTACTTTTTGTTGTATATATGTTTGTGTTAACAATGAAGCAAAATGAAGCTTCAAGAAACCATTGTTTCAACTACCCTGCCTCTAGAAACTCTGGAAACTTCTGGCAAAGTCAAAGATGCCTAGAAATTTCTAGTGAATATACATATATTTTGATGGTCGAATGTTCTGGTGTTCGAAGGCTCCAAATATGAATCAAGCATATAAAACTACGTAAATATCCTCAATTTGCAAGTTGTGTAATGATCAATTAAATGTATATACTCAGTTTTGGACATTTCCTTTGTTTTCATTTCCCCTATTTTTCTTTGTGCGTGAGTATAGATTGATCATGTGCATTTGTTTTGTGTATTTTTTTACACATTGGATTACTTTCCCTTTAACATCTTATCTGCCTATTTTGTGAATTAGTATTGGGTGCTTTCAGTTTGGGTGGGTGCTTAAAATAGTTTTTGGGTGATTTCTCTAAGTGTATGTGCATTGCAGGTCATAATTAAGTGGGTGATTTCCCTCTGAATTAAGTGTTGGACTGTTTAAATCAGAGAAACCCCAACTTTTTTCCTTTGGGAGATCAAAAAATAGTCCCTAAAAACTGGTATAAAATCCAAGTTGGTGGTCACAAAGGTCATTGTATAGTTAATCCCATGAGGGGATGAGGTCGTCATTGGTAAAATTGCAGAGATCGTTGCTAAGACAAATCCATGAGAACAAGGCGTGAACAATGAAATTTGATGAGGATTGTGGATTTTGATGCAGTGGGGTTTAATTGAGCAATGCCAGGCTATTTTCTGAGTTGAGTCAGGTCACATGGAGCATGGATACAACAGTGTTAAGTGACATGGAGAAGTTGAATGAGGATAATTTTTCCCTATGGAAATCACAAATGGAGGATATACTGATTTGGAGGGATCGATATTTTCTAATTGAGGGACTAACAAAGAAACCCTCATCGATGACAAATGAGAATTGGCTCAATCTAGAAAAAAATTCCATTGCCACATTTCATCAATGTCTAACAAAGAATGTCTTCTTCAATGTGGCCGAAGAGAAGACAACAAAAGATCTATGGCACAAGCCACGTGATATATATGAGAAAAATATGACATCAAATAAGGTTTTCTTGATGAAGAAATTATACAATCTCAAGATGAAGGAGGGTGTGTTAGTAGTGAAGCAATTAAATGAGCTCAATATAATTACCAATCAACTTGGCCCTGTCAAAATAATTTTGGATGACGATATTAGAGCCATCTTATTGATGTGCTCCATGTCAAACAGCTAGGAGAATCTGATTGTTGCTATAAGCACTTCGACACCTGAAAGAAACTTGGAGTTTGATGATGTTAGCATCATCTTAATTAGTAAAGAGTTGTGATGTAAATCAATTACATAAAACTAGGGAGGAGAATCTTAAACTCTAGCTAACTGCGGTAGGAAAATTGATCGAGGTCATCAAGGGCGTTCGAGGTCAAGAGGCAGATCGAAATCGAGAAGAGGTAGGCTCACTTGTTATCACTGTGGAAAACCAATATGCATGAAAAAGGAGTGTTGAATATGGAAGAGAGAATAGAAGGATCAAAAACCAACAAAGACATTAGCCAACACAAATGAAGTTGAGACTATTGTTGTAGTTTCAGAGAATGAGGTTTTATTTACTATTTCAATGGAAGATGCATGTTTATATGCCTCCAACTATAGTGTAGATTGGATTCTTAACTCTAGGGCATATCACCATGTAACCCCGAGTAAAGATAACTTGGTTGCATATAGTTATGGTGATTATGGTAAAGTGCATTTGGGAAACAATCACTTTTGCAACATTGTTGGAGTGGAGATGTCCAGATCAAGATAAAGGAGGGAAAACATATCTTATTGAAACAAGTTAATCACATTCCAAAGATGTGCATGAGTATGATCTGTAGAACGATTGGATGATGAAAGTTGTTCCACAAGCTTTGGAAAAGGTGGCTAGAAAATTAGTAAAGGGGAATTTCCCATGTCTAAAGGATTCAAGACATGAACATTGTATACATTAATATAAATAACAAAAAATCAATATGCGGCCACTGTTGCAAGAGAGGAAATCTCAACAAATTTGTGGCATAAGTGTTTAGGTCACATGAGCGAGAAGGGCCTCAAAATCCTTTCTGGAAAAAATCTACTTCCAAGTTGAAGTCCTATAATCTTGATTTTTGTGAGCATTGTATATATGGTAGTGAACAAAGGGTTTCATTTATTAGAAGTGGCCATGAATGGAAAATATATTTGTTAGAATTGATACATTCTGATGTATTTGGCCAGTAAACATTAATTCATAGGAGGAGCCTCATACTTCATCACATTTATAGATGATGTATATAGGAAGGTTTAGGCCTATCCTATGAAAAGCAAAGGTGAGGTATTTGAGATATTTCAAAATTTTCATGTTGTTCTTGAAAGAGAAACTAAACAATTGCTCAAGTGTTTGAGGAAAGATAACGGTGGGGACTATTGATCCTACACATTCAATGAGTATTGTAACAGGTTTGGGATAAAGCATGAAAAGACCTCTCCTCTTACTCCTCAATAGAATGGTACTATAGAAAGAATGAATCGCATTATCATGGAGAAGGTGAGGAGTGTGTTGTCAAATTATGGATTGGAGAATCATTTTTTTCCAGAAGTAGTAAAGACATAATGCTACCTGATAAATCAATCCCCTACTATAGCTTTAGATGGTAGAAGTCCCGTAGAAGTTTGGATCGGTAAAAAGGTAAATTATCTCACTTAAAGGTGTTTGGATGTGAAGCATTTGTGCATATTCCCAAAGAGAATAGAACTAAACTAGATGATAAATCCATGAAGTGTATTTTTCTATGATATGTGGATGGTGAGTTTGGTTACCGGTTGTGGGATACATTTAACAATAAAGTTATTAGAATCAGGGATGTCATATTCGATGAGCTAGAGATGTTTAAGAAATATGCAAGTAATATGGAGGTCAAGAAACTTATTGACAGGTTTGTTGAATAACGAATTGATACTTCTTTGTTGCAAGAAAATGAGCAACATATTTAAGAGCAAGTTGAACAAAAAATGGAAGATGATGAAAAACAACAAGAAGAAATTGTACAACAACCATTACAAGAAGTCAAACTTAAAAATGCACCACCACAATTGGCCTATAAATCTACTAGGCCTCACAATCCTTCACAAAGGTATCCTCCCTCAAATTATATTTTATTGACTAATGAAGGTGAACCTGATTGTTTTTAGGAGGCTTGTAAAGTTGAGAATAACAAATAATGAAAGAAATCTATGGAGGAAGAAATGGGGTCCTTGTTGGAAAATGAAACTTGGGAGTTGGTAAAGCTTCCAAAAGGAAGAAAATCCCTACAAAACAAATGGGTGTACATGATTAAGCATGAGGGGGAAGAGAAAAAGGAAATATATAAGGCAAGGCTTGCGGTGAAAGTATTTGCTCAAAAGGAAGGTTTTGATTTCACTAAAATATTATCTCCTATTGTTAAGATGTCATCCATTAGAATCTTCTTGGTCTTGTTGTTGCTTTAGATTTGGAGTGTGAACAATTAGATGTAAAGACAATGTTCCTTCATGGTGAATTGGAAGAACAGATCTATATGGAGCAACCAGAAGGTTTTAAAATAAAAGGTAAAAAAGACTTGGTCTGCAAGATAAAGAAGAGCCTCTATGGACTAAAGTTGGCAACTCGCTAGTGGTATAAGAAATTTGATTCATTTATGTTGGAACATCGTTTTGAAAGACTAGAGACTAATCATTGTGTCTACAATAAGAGGCATGGTCAGGAAAAGTACATTATACTATTGTTGTATGTGGATGACATGTTGGTTTTCATTCATTATAAGAATATGATTAACAAGTTGAAGAATGAGTTGGGAAGCTAGTTTGTAATGAAATATTTGGGTCCAACACAACAAATATTGGGAATGGAGATCATATGTGATAGAAATGAGAGAAAATTGTGGTTTTGATAAGAAAAATATATTGAGAAGGTGCTTGATAAGTTCAATATGAAGGATGGCAATCCAGATGGTACACCCCTTGCAACCCACTTCAAAATAAGTGTTGATTTGTGCCCTTGTGATAACAAGGAGAAGGAGGAAATGAGTAAAATTCCTTATGATTCATCAATTGGAAGTTTGATGTATGTCATGGTATGTACTCGACTAGATATTGCACATTCGATGGGAGTAGTGAGCAGATTCCTTGCAAATCCAGGAAAAAAACATTGACAAGTGGTAAAATGAATTTTGAGGTATCTCAAGGGTACTAGTCATTATTGTCTATGTTTTGGTAATAATGATGTTGTGATTGAAGGTTATATAGATGCAAATATGGATAGAGATGTGTACACTAGAAAGTACACTATTGGTTATTTATATACCTTTGCAAGTGCGGCGGTGTTTTGGGTATCTAGACTACAGAAAGGAGTATTCCTCTCCACAATAGAGGTAGAATACATAGTTGTGATAGAAGCTTTCAAAGATATGTTGTGTATACAATGATTTCTAAAGGAGCTAGGAATAAAACAATACAAATATGTGTTGTATTGTGACAATCAGAAGACCATTAATTTAGCCAAAAAACCTAGCATATCATTCAAAGACCAAGCATATTGACATTAGGTACCATTGGATTCAACAAGTATTGGACGAAGGGCATTTTACCTTAGAAAAGATCCATATAGATGAGAACATTGTTGATATCCTGACCAAAATTATGCCAAGATACAAGCAAGCACTACATCGAAGCTTGGTAGGGTTGGTGATGACTTGATGAGTAGGCTTGGGAAAGGTTCAACAAGAAAGAGTTCATCCAGGAGCCTTCATTTAGCTTCAAGTGGGAGAATGTTAACAATGAAGCAAAATGAAGCTTCGATAAGCCATTGTTTCAACTACCCCATCTCTATAAAATCCACAAACTTCTAGCAAAGTCAAAGATGCCCATAAATTTCTACTGAATAGATAGATATCTTGATTTTTGAATCTTCTAGTGTTCGAAGGCTCCAATATGAATCAAGCCTATAAAACTATGTAAATCCTCAATTTGGAAGTTGTGTAATGAACAATTGAATGTATATACTCGGTGTTTGAAGGCTCCATATATGAATTGGGCCTATACAACTATGTAAATCTCCTCAATTTGCAAGTTGTTAATGATCAATTGAATGTATATACTCAGTTTTGGACATTTCCTGTTGTTTTAATTTCCCTTGTTTTTCTCTATGCATGAGTATAGATTAATCATGTGCATCTATTTTGTGTATTATTTTACACAATGGTTGCCTTTCCCTTTAAAATATTTTCTTCCTATTTTTCGAATTACTATTGGGTGCTTAAAATAGTTGTTGGGCGATTTCTCTGAGTGTATGTGCATTGTAGGTTATAATTAAGTGGGTGATTTCCCTATGAATTAAGTTCAATTTAAATTAGAGAAACCACAACTATGTTCCTCTGGGAGATCAACAAACAGTCCTGAATAGTTTGATTGTGCTCTCTATATTTTAACTGATCCAGGCAGAAATCGGTGGCCAACCACCTATTCCACTAGCTCAAAATAGGGGTTTCCACCTTGGCAGTTTTCTACAACTTTTTGAGTCCCAAACTTTTGAGGCCGATTTGAGGCCCTAAAAAACATTTTTTGGTCCCGCCACAGTCATACCATAGGATTTATCTAGAGTGTGAAAAAAAAATGTGTAGTCCTTAGATAAACCTTTCAAACAAGCTATCGTGCACCCCAAACGAAGATCGTATGCAAAAGTTACGCCCTTGGGAAGTTGATGTACCAACTTAACCCATCAGGGCCTACATAAATTTTGGCATTTCATCTTCCGGGGTTAGGGTTTTGGATTTTATTCATGTTAAAAAGGTTTCTAGAGCCTCATTGTAAACTTCATCATCTTCTTGTGAATGAGCATATCCATCAAATATTTTCTGAGAGATAAGTTTCCACCATTCTAGCGAGTCATTCACTCTTTAATTTTACAGTTTATGTACATTCTCTCATTAATAAAAATTGTGCATTATTGTATCTATGTGTATATTGCAATATATCTATGTATTTCATTGTTATATCTCTGCATTTATTTCAGCCTCAAATTAATCTGGATCAGTGGTATCAGAGCAAGATAGTCCTTTTTGTTTCTTAGTGCATGTCCCTAATGAGGTTAGGGTATAGAGAGTTGGGTCTCGAGCTAGTTTATCTTGAGGAAAACCCCTCTCACAAACCCAAGAAGTCTCCCATGGCCAAAGAGAAGAGAGATGGGGGAGCAGAAGATCCCATCAAGTTGTTGCTCGTAGAATCCCTCGCACAATAAATGAATGAGATGTTGGAGAATTTTTCCCAAATCCTTCAACGATTGTCGACAATAACAGGTGTGTCTTCGTCAAGCAGTCACTTTGGAGACGCTACCCCATACAAGGTAAAAGTTAATTTTTATATTCCTATATTTGAAGGTCAAATCGATGTGAATGCTTTGGAAAAATGGTTAAATTTTCCAGAAGGTTATTTCTATGTTCACAATTTTTTCGACAGAGAAAATATTACCTTTGTGCTCCTTAAGGATCTCCCCTATGTCAAACATTGGTGGGAAACTTACTAGGAGAAAAGTTCCACAGAGGAGTCTGGAATATTTGGGGCCGAGCCCACTTGGTATTTTTTTACGGATGCAGTCAAGGAGAAATATTACCCTGTGGGAAACTATGATGTCTAATACATGAGATGGACCANTAGGATGCAATGCTCATGCACCATATGGATACACAACTTACATATTTTGTTATATGGGTGTTCACAAAAATGTTTGATTTTGTGATTGTCTCTAAAGTTTTATATTTTCATTTTTAATACTTTGAAATTCCTCAAAAAAAACATGGCTCATGACTCAATGGTTATGAATTTTTATTATTATTAATTTATATATAACCCATAAAAAATTATATTTGAAATTACAAATTATGTATAATATTATTTGCTATTGAAATGACAACTTATTTATCTAGTTGTTTGTTAAATTTTAACATTTTAAAATTTTAAATAATTGAAAGGGAAATATTTATTTAGAATATTTTTTTTGAAGTGTGTACCTAGTTTACTCTTGCCAATTGAAGTACAACTATTTTTTAAACTCTTCATTATGGAAGGGTTGAATTAATATATACCCTTCAACTTGAAATTAAAAGTAGCCGTTAAAATTTGATCACTGCTAAACAATTCACTTGAGTGTGTGAGAGGTAAATTTTATTGGACAGTAAACGAGGGTCCGCAAATCTAGGAAGATGCACATGATATCCGCTAGCTACCAATGGGCCTTCTAACTGCCACTAAGATTTGAATATAGATGTGTACATGGATGCCCATCGTTGGTACAAGGTGCAAAAACCGGAAATGCTAACTATAAATCTCCATTTTAAGAGAGAGATGATATTTTGTTTTTATTTTTCAAGAGCATGACTCAAGTGGATTATATATTCCGTGAAATAAGAACTCAGTTTGGATGGATTTGAAATCTTTCTGAAACAATTTATTTGCAAGGAATTGCATATTTGTAAATTTTTATTTTATTCATATATTGCTTTATTTGATTAAAAATAACAATGTCATCTTATATCAATTTATTGGAAGAAAAATCACATGTTTTTTTTTTTTTTTAATTGTGTTGACATATTTTAAATTTATTTAAAAATAGAAATGCATAGTATAGGTAATAATTGTTTTACGAATCCAACGTATCTCACAAAAGTCCCAAAATTTCTTGTCAGGTGACGCATGGTGCAAAAATGAAATGCGGTGGCAGGGTTGTCCATTAATAATTTAAGACGTTAATGGTGGCATGTATTCTTATGTATCCTTACAGTTCTTTCTAGAGTTAACTCCATCTGTGATAATTTCTGGCATTACCAACAATCTACCATTCTGCAAGACCAACTAGAGACATTTTTTTTAATTATATTTAAGCATTAATCCATTCAGATTGTTCTCATAGTCATGTAAAATTTGGTGTTGTGATTGATGACCAAACAATCACTCCATTTTAATAGAGATAGAGGTGTATGTATTGTTGTGGACACTATGTTTTTACTCTTTCTTGGCCATTCCAATGACGACATCTAGACATGGACGCCTTCCCCCAGATTTCATGTTTGGAACAACTTCTTCAGCGTATCAAGTATATCATCCATATATTCATTGATAGTGTTGGATAGATTAAGGAGGTATCTTGTTCTTTCTCCTTGGGGTCAATATATTCTTCTTTCTTATAAAAGCTTAGGAATATTTTCATGATATTTGGAGGTTGATTTGTTAACCCCTCTTTGAGAGTTGTGAGTGATTGTTCAAAGGGAAAAAGAAATAGGAGAGACAAGAGTGGTGAGGATAAAGACCTAGATGAAGAGGATCGAGAATGTGCATTTTCCAAGTGCATGAACAAGTTGTTGAAGAAAGTTTATGAGCTCTCATTGCACTGCAGTGATGATTTTCTCCCCAAGAGGGAAGCTCCATGAATTCACTAGTCCCAAGTATCCATGCTTATGTATTTTTCCTCGTCGAAATATTACTTTTTGTTGTATATATGTTTGTGTTAACAATGAAGCAAAATGAAGCTTCAAGAAACCATTGTTTCAACTACCCTGCCTCTAGAAACTCTGGAAACTTCTGGCAAAGTCAAAGATGCCTAGAAATTTCTAGTGAATATACATATATTTTGATGGTCGAATGTTCTGGTGTTCGAAGGCTCCAAATATGAATCAAGCATATAAAACTACGTAAATATCCTCAATTTGCAAGTTGTGTAATGATCAATTAAATGTATATACTCAGTTTTGGACATTTCCTTTGTTTTCATTTCCCCTATTTTTCTTTGTGCGTGAATATAGATTGATCATGTGCATTTGTTTTGTGTATTTTTTTACACATTGGATTCCTTTCCCTTTAACATCTTATATGCCTATTTTGTGAATTAGTATTGGGTGCTTTCAGTTTGGGTGGGTGCTTAAAATAGTTTTTCGGTGATTTCTCTAAGTGTATGTGCATTGCAAGTCATAATTAAGTGGGTGATTTCCCTCTGAATTAAGTGTTGGACTGTTTAAATCAGAGAAACCCCAACTTTGTTCCTTTGGGAGATCAAAAAATAGTCCCTAAAAACTGGTATCAAATCCAAGTTGGTGGTCACGAAGGTCGTTGTATAGTTAATCCCATGAGGGGATGAGGTCATCATTGGTAAAATTGCAGAGATCGTTGCTAAGACGAATCCATGAGAACAAGTCGTGAACAACGAAATTTGATGAGGATTGTGGATTTTGATGCAGTGGGGTTTAATTGAGCAATGCCAGGCTATTTTCTGAGTTGAGTTGGGTCCCATTGAGCATGGATACAACAATGTTAAGTGACATGGAGAAGTTGAATGAGGCTAATTTTTCCCTATGGAAATCACAAATGGAGGATATACTAATTTGGAGGGATCGATATTTTCTAATTGAGGGACTAACAAAGAAACCCTCATCGATGATAAATGAGAATTGGCTCAATCTAGACAAAAATTCCATTGCCACATTTCATCAATATCTAACAAAGAATGTCTTCTTCAATATGGCCAAAGAGAAGACAACAAAAGATCTATGGCACAAGCCACGTGATATATATGAGAAAAATACGACATCAAATAAGGTTTTCTTGATGAAGAAATTATACAATCTCAAGATGAAGGAGGGTGTGTCAGTAGCAAAGCAATTAAATGAGCTCAATATAATTACCAATCAACTTGGCCCTGTTAAAATAATTTTGGATGACGAGATTAGAGCCATCTTACTGATGTGCTCCATGTCGAACAACTAGGAGAATCTGATTGTTGCTATGAGCACTTCGACACCTGAAAGAAACCTGGAGTTTGATGATGTTAGCATCATCTTAATTAGTTAATATTTGTGATGTAAATCAATTACAGAAAACCAGGGAGGAGAATCTTAAACTCTAGCTAACTGCAGTAGGAAAATTGATCGAGGTCATCAAGGGCATTCGAGGTCAAGAGGCAGATTGAAATCGATAAGAGGTAGGCTCACTTGTTATCACTGTGGAAAACCAAGACACATGAAAAAGGAGTGTTGAATATGGAAGAGAGAATAGAAGGATCAAAAACCAACAAAGACATTAGCCAACACAAATGAAGTTGAGACTATTGTTGTAGTTTCAGAGAATGAGGTTTTATTTACTATTTCAATGGAAGATGCATGTTTATATGCCTCCAACTATAGTGTAGATTGGATTCTTAACTCTAGGGCATATCACCATGTAACCCCGAGTAAAGATAACTTGGTTGCATATAGTTATGGTGATTATGGTAAAGTGCATTTGGGAAACAATCACTTTTGCAACATTGTTGGAGTGGAGATGTCCAGATCAAGATAAAGGAGGGAAAACATATCTTATTGAAACAAGTTAATCACATTCCAAAGATGTGCATGAGTATGATCTGTAGAACGATTGGATGATGAAAGTTGTTCCACAAGCTTTGGAAAAGGTGGCTAGAAAATTAGTAAAGGGGAATTTCCCATGTCTAAAGGATTCAAGACATGAACATTGTATACATTAATATAAATAACAAAAAATCAATATGCGGCCACTGTTGCAAGAGAGGAAATCTCAACAAATTTGTGGCATAAGTGTTTAGGTCACATGAGCGAGAAGGGCCTCAAAATCCTTTCTGGAAAAAATCTACTTCCAAGTTGAAGTCCTATAATCTTGATTTTTGTGAGCATTGTATATATGGTAGTGAACAAAGGGTTTCATTTATTAGAAGTGGCCATGAATGGAAAATATATTTGTTAGAATTGATACATTCTGATGTATTTGGCCAGTAAACATTAATTCATAGGAGGAGCCTCATACTTCATCACATTTATAGATGATGTATATAGGAAGGTTTAGGCCTATCCTATGAAAAGCAAAGGTGAGGTATTTGAGATATTTCAAAATTTTCATGTTGTTCTTGAAAGAGAAACTAAACAATTGCTCAAGTGTTTGAGGAAAGATAACGGTGGGGACTATTGATCCTACACATTCAATGAGTATTGTAACAGGTTTGGGATAAAGCATGAAAAGACCTCTCCTCTTACTCCTCAATAGAATGGTACTATAGAAAGAATGAATCGCATTATCATGGAGAAGGTGAGGAGTGTGTTGTCAAATTATGGATTGGAGAATCATTTTTTTCCAGAAGTAGTAAAGACATAATGCTACCTGATAAATCAATCCCCTACTATAGCTTTAGATGGTAGAAGTCCCGTAGAAGTTTGGATCGGTAAAAAGGTAAATTATCTCACTTAAAGGTGTTTGGATGTGAAGCATTTGTGCATATTCCCAAAGAGAATAGAACTAAACTAGATGATAAATCCATGAAGTGTATTTTTCTATGATATGTGGATGGTGAGTTTGGTTACCGGTTGTGGGATACATTTAACAATAAAGTTATTAGAATCAGGGATGTCATATTCGATGAGCTAGAGATGTTTAAGAAATATGCAAGTAATATGGAGGTCAAGAAACTTATTGACAGGTTTGTTGAATAACGAATTGATACTTCTTTGTTGCAAGAAAATGAGCAACATATTTAAGAGCAAGTTGAACAAAAAATGGAAGATGATGAAAAACAACAAGAAGAAATTGTACAACAACCATTACAAGAAGTCAAACTTAAAAATGCACCACCACAATTGGCCTATAAATCTACTAGGCCTCACAATCCTTCACAAAGGTATCCTCCCTCAAATTATATTTTATTGACTAATGAAGGTGAACCTGATTGTTTTTAGGAGGCTTGTAAAGTTGAGAATAACAAATAATGAAAGAAATCTATGGAGGAAGAAATGGGGTCCTTGTTGGAAAATGAAACTTGGGAGTTGGTAAAGCTTCCAAAAGGAAGAAAATCCCTACAAAACAAATGGGTGTACATGATTAAGCATGAGGGGGAAGAGAAAAAGGAAATATATAAGGCAAGGCTTGCGGTGAAAGTATTTGCTCAAAAGGAAGGTTTTGATTTCACTAAAATATTATCTCCTATTGTTAAGATGTCATCCATTAGAATCTTCTTGGTCTTGTTGTTGCTTTAGATTTGGAGTGTGAACAATTAGATGTAAAGACAATGTTCCTTCATGGTGAATTGGAAGAACAGATCTATATGGAGCAACCAGAAGGTTTTAAAATAAAAGGTAAAAAAGACTTGGTCTGCAAGATAAAGAAGAGCCTCTATGGACTAAAGTTGGCAACTCGCTAGTGGTATAAGAAATTTGATTCATTTATGTTGGAACATCGTTTTGAAAGACTAGAGACTAATCATTGTGTCTACAATAAGAGGCATGGTCAGGAAAAGTACATTATACTATTGTTGTATGTGGATGACATGTTGGTTTTCATTCATTATAAGAATATGATTAACAAGTTGAAGAATGAGTTGGGAAGCTAGTTTGTAATGAAATATTTGGGTCCAACACAACAAATATTGGGAATGGAGATCATATGTGATAGAAATGAGAGAAAATTGTGGTTTTGATAAGAAAAATATATTGAGAAGGTGCTTGATAAGTTCAATATGAAGGATGGCAATCCAGATGGTACACCCCTTGCAACCCACTTCAAAATAAGTGTTGATTTGTGCCCTTGTGATAACAAGGAGAAGGAGGAAATGAGTAAAATTCCTTATGATTCATCAATTGGAAGTTTGATGTATGTCATGGTATGTACTCGACTAGATATTGCACATTCGATGGGAGTAGTGAGCAGATTCCTTGCAAATCCAGGAAAAAAACATTGACAAGTGGTAAAATGAATTTTGAGGTATCTCAAGGGTACTAGTCATTATTGTCTATGTTTTGGTAATAATGATGTTGTGATTGAAGGTTATATAGATGCAAATATGGATAGAGATGTGTACACTAGAAAGTACACTATTGGTTATTTATATACCTTTGCAAGTGCGGCGGTGTTTTGGGTATCTAGACTACAGAAAGGAGTATTCCTCTCCACAATAGAGGTAGAATACATAGTTGTGATAGAAGCTTTCAAAGATATGTTGTGTATACAATGATTTCTAAAGGAGCTAGGAATAAAACAATACAAATATGTGTTGTATTGTGACAATCAGAAGACCATTAATTTAGCCAAAAAACCTAGCATATCATTCAAAGACCAAGCATATTGACATTAGGTACCATTGGATTCAACAAGTATTGGACGAAGGGCATTTTACCTTAGAAAAGATCCATATAGATGAGAACATTGTTGATATCCTGACCAAAATTATGCCAAGATACAAGCAAGCACTACATCGAAGCTTGGTAGGGTTGGTGATGACTTGATGAGTAGGCTTGGGAAAGGTTCAACAAGAAAGAGTTCATCCAGGAGCCTTCATTTAGCTTCAAGTGGGAGAATGTTAACAATGAAGCAAAATGAAGCTTCGATAAGCCATTGTTTCAACTACCCCATCTCTATAAAATCCACAAACTTCTAGCAAAGTCAAAGATGCCCATAAATTTCTACTGAATAGATAGATATCTTGATTTTTGAATCTTCTAGTGTTCGAAGGCTCCAATATGAATCAAGCCTATAAAACTATGTAAATCCTCAATTTGGAAGTTGTGTAATGAACAATTGAATGTATATACTCGGTGTTTGAAGGCTCCATATATGAATTGGGCCTATACAACTATGTAAATCTCCTCAATTTGCAAGTTGTTAATGATCAATTGAATGTATATACTCAGTTTTGGACATTTCCTGTTGTTTTAATTTCCCTTGTTTTTCTCTATGCATGAGTATAGATTAATCATGTGCATCTATTTTGTGTATTATTTTACACAATGGTTGCCTTTCCCTTTAAAATATTTTCTTCCTATTTTTCGAATTACTATTGGGTGCTTAAAATAGTTGTTGGGCGATTTCTCTGAGTGTATGTGCATTGTAGGTTATAATTAAGTGGGTGATTTCCCTATGAATTAAGTTCAATTTAAATTAGAGAAACCACAACTATGTTCCTCTGGGAGATCAACAAACAGTCCTGAATAGTTTGATTGTGCTCTCTATATTTTAACTGATCCAGGCAGAAATCGGTGGCCAACCACCTATTCCACTAGCTCAAAATAGGGGTTTCCACCTTGGCAGTTTTCTACAACTTTTTGAGTCCCAAACTTTTGAGGCCGATTTGAGGCCCTAAAAAACATTTTTTGGTCCCGCCACAGTCATACCATAGGATTTATCTAGAGTGTGAAAAAAAAATGTGTAGTCCTTAGATAAACCTTTCAAACAAGCTATCGTGCACCCCAAACGAAGATCGTATGCAAAAGTTACGCCCTTGGGAAGTTGATGTACCAACTTAACCCATCAGGGCCTACATAAATTTTGGCATTTCATCTTCCGGGGTTAGGGTTTTGGATTTTATTCATGTTAAAAAGGTTTCTAGAGCCTCATTGTAAACTTCATCATCTTCTTGTGAATGAGCATATCCATCAAATATTTTCTGAGAGATAAGTTTCCACCATTCTAGCGAGTCATTCACTCTTTAATTTTACAGTTTATGTACATTCTCTCATTAATAAAAATTGTGCATTATTGTATCTATGTGTATATTGCAATATATCTATGTATTTCATTGTTATATCTCTGCATTTATTTCAGCCTCAAATTAATCTGGATCAGTGGTATCAGAGCAAGATAGTCCTTTTTGTTTCTTAGTGCATGTCCCTAATGAGGTTAGGGTATAGAGAGTTGGGTCTCGAGCTAGTTTATCTTGAGGAAAACCCCTCTCACAAACCCAAGAAGTCTCCCATGGCCAAAGAGAAGAGAGATGGGGGAGCAGAAGATCCCATCAAGTTGTTGCTCGTAGAATCCCTCGCACAATAAATGAATGAGATGTTGGAGAATTTTTCCCAAATCCTTCAACGATTGTCGACAATAACAGGTGTGTCTTCGTCAAGCAGTCACTTTGGAGACGCTACCCCATACAAGGTAAAAGTTAATTTTTATATTCCTATATTTGAAGGTCAAATCGATGTGAATGCTTTGGAAAAATGGTTAAATTTTCCAGAAGGTTATTTCTATGTTCACAATTTTTTCGACAGAGAAAATATTACCTTTGTGCTCCTTAAGGATCTCCCCTATGTCAAACATTGGTGGGAAACTTACTAGGAGAAAAGTTCCACAGAGGAGTCTGGAATATTTGGGGCCGAGCCCACTTGGTATTTTTTTACGGATGCAGTCAAGGAGAAATATTACCCTGTGGGAAACTATGATGTCTAATACATGAGATGGACCACGCTACATCAAAAGTGGGACCAAAAAGTGTCAGATTTCACAAATACCTGTCATACCTTGCACACCAAGCTGGGTGTCAGAAACTATGAGCGACATCTAGTTCTGAAATACAATAGGGCTCTACACAGGTACATCGAAACTGAAATGGAGTTTTTGCACATCTCATCACTGAGAGAAGCTTATAGATGTGCTATCAAAATTGAGCAGAAATTTAAGAAGTAGAACAAGTAGGAATTTGGGTCTGCAGATCTGAAACAACCAAAGTATGCTAAAGGTATCCCTAACTCATAAAGAAATAAACCACAAGACAACCAGTCCAAGCCATAGGAAAATAAGGGTAATGTGAAGACAAAGGACATTGGGAAGTGGTGCGACTTCCATAAAATCCCTTGCCACAACACTGATGAATGCCACTTGAAACAGTGATTGGTGGTCGAGCTCAAATAAATAGATCCAAGCACTGACTCAGCTCTGATTCAGAAAATAATAAAAGGAGACAAATAATTGATGCATAACCCACTACTACTTTCGCGACCGCAACAATCCAACCAGAAGAACCAGAGGATCCTGAGGAGGGGGAGTGCCTTTTCCATCCATAGATGTGGGTGAAGGGGACCCTGTTTCATTTTATTGTTGATAACAAAAGTCAGAAGAAATTCATCTCATCAGAAGTCATCAAGTAGTTGGATTTTTCGACAACACCACACCCACATCCATACAACATCTGATGGCTCCCCCATGGACGAGATCTTTGTGTCATCCAACAGTGTCGCCTGTCATACAGCATCAATCCCTTCAAGGATGAGGTATTGTGTAATGTTTCCCCAGTGGAATTTTGTGATGTTATGTTAGGCTAACCATATATGTGGAGACATCATGTTGTTTATGAGTCTCAACCCCATAGCATCATTGTTACTCTGGGGGGTTATCCCTACAGGATACCATAGGTAGTTCCAACTATTGTACCAACAAAATAGTGTCGCAAAGTAATCTCTCATACCAAAAATTTTATCCTCTTCACAACTTGTTCAAAAGAGAAGGACAATGCAACCACTATAGCTTTGGCCCAAGACCCTTTTATCCAGTAGAAACAGATCAACAAGATTGTAGAAGAGCACCAAGATATTCCTATTGCACCTACGGAGGTGCCTCTACACTGCCTAGTCAAACCAAGTTATGATAAATCCCTTCATGTTCTTCATGTTGCATCTTCACCGACATAATCCTGACACACTCCAGCATATCATACAACCATATTGGTGTAACAGATCCAACCCCTCCAACAAAAGTGTTATAACATCCTTCCACAAGCAAAGCAGGACAACTTCTTCATCAAGGCAAGCAACTCACCAAGATTCATATTCAGCAAAAGCTTCCCAAGGGACTTCACACAATGGGGACCATTGATTCCTAAGGGGGGAGGATTGATCTAGGAGGAAATTGGTGGCCAACCACCTATTTCACTGGCTCAAAACAAGAATTTCCACCTTGGCAAGTTTTCTACAAATTTTCGATTCCCAAACTTTTGGAATCGTTTTGAGGCCCTAAACAATGTTTTTTGGGCCCTCCATAGTTACACTATAGTATTTAGCCAAAGTGTGATGGAAAAATGTGTATTCCTCGGATAGGCCTTTCAAATGAGTTATCGTTCACCCCAAACAACAATCGTATGCAAAAGTTACGCCCTTGGGAAGTTGACATACCAACTTACCCCATCAAGGCCCACATGACTTTTGGCGTTTCATCTTCTGGAGTTAGGGTTTTGGATTTTATTCATGTTAAAAATTCCTCTAGAGCCTTGTAACACACCTGACCCCTAATTATCCTTTTTAGGGATGGGGCATCAAAATTTATCTTTCCTTAATTATCTCAAATCCTCTTCTACTCATCAAGATATTTCCAATGACTGCTACCATGCTCAAATTCGAGCTTTGGATTGCAAGTTATGGTCCTTCAAGGTTCTTTAAGCCTTCATTAACTGAAATCCATTACAACCACATGGCTCCATGTCACCCACCACTACACTTCATCATAGTATATAAAACCCATCCAACCCAGAGTTGACATTTGTCTAGCTCCCATAGGTCTACTAGGTTAATTTGTAACTAATATTAATTAAGGCCCAAGTCTCCAAAATTTGACGAAATTCCTCCTAAAAATCTCATGAACCCAGATCTCCCAAATTTCGGAGTCCTAGAGAGGGTCCCTTTCCATTTAATTAATTTTATTTATAATGCTCGATAGCTTGGAGGAGCGAGAAAGTCAATCCAGGCCTTCGACCCTTTTCGACTCATCCGATCACACCACTCCAAACCTCCATAGTTCTGAATTCTTGGAATTTCGAAGGGCCCACATTTACACATGGAGACACATTAAACACAGAGGCAGGGACTAGTGTATTCGGTCCTTTAGCCAAATTCACCCCAGCGTCCCAAATCTCCCGAAGTTTTGAATTCTGAGTGCCCTGGAGTATTCCACCAGTTCTTAGGCCTTTTGAGCATGCGTAAGGAGTTGACATGTGGCAAGGGTGACACGTGTCATGTTCTAATGGGCCTAGAAGGGTGGTAAAAAAAATGAATCAAGGTGACACGTGGCATGTCGAACAGGGGTCCACATCACCCTATGTGACGTCAGCGCGCCACGCCACTTGTTAAGCTCTAATATTGGATCATTACCCCTTAATTGGGGCATAGTATATTAGTAATGTTATTTTATTTATGTCATCTTTAGGCCATTAGTTGTAATTATACCTCCTAGTCTCCTATATATACCAAGGAGACATTTTCATTTTGAATCATCTTGTACTTGAACATTTAAGTGGGGTAAAAGAATGTTGCCCCCTCAAACAGGCTTATTATCTGAAATTATCTGTTTTTCAAGGCGTTGAGTACTTTTTCTGAGGTATTTCTATGCTATATTGATATTTAGTTCTTAACATATGGTATCGGAGCTCAAGGTCTTGGGGTTTCGCAGCTACATTTGAGACACCTTGGAATGTTTTCTATAACTTTTTTTCTACAATGTTTCAAAAGGAACGTCTTGGAGGATATTTATTAGATGGATCAAGGTACGTTGGGTTCAAATTTCAGCCCCTAAGGCCTTATAATTTTGGAGATACAGCCTGTACAAGATAGGGTTCTGGAATCATCCTGAACTAAGTCATTGCAGAATTTTCGCTATAAAACAATTTATGTAATGTTTCAGACCCTGAACTTGGGAGGCTATTCACAAAAATTAGTAAGGTATCTGTGTTAAAAATTTCATCTTCTGGGTCATCTTAAATTTGTAGATACACCCTGCGTAAGATAGGGTATATGACTAGTCCTATTGACTAGTCTCAAGAAGGTGTTCCAGGTAAAACAATCATAACTTCTTCCTAGATTATCGAAATTGAGTGGGACTAGTTTCATTGGATCATGGACAGTTTGTAGTATTTCTGGTACAAGTTTCAGAATTTTATATCAATTATTTTGTGCGGGGCACGCTATACAAGTGAGATCTCCTGGAAAGGCCAAAAATCGGCAAGTTGTGGGGAAGTTACCGTAAATTCCACCTAGAAAATCCAATTTTGATCAGACCTATGGCATTGCAGAGAAGAAATATCAGAGAACTACATAAAATAAATTTTCATACCCAGAAGGGACGAAACTTGGGAGATACAACAGAAGAAAGATTGTTTATCATAACCACCTCAAAATCAAGGTTCAAAAGTGATACTTGGCCAACATGCCACCCAAAAAGGGAACTTCTACACAAAATAAGCCTCCAGACAATCCTACTTGGACTCTTGATGAAGGTG
>JZKD02S0282657.1:932499-945115 GCA_000966675.3 Picea glauca | reverse complement strand
ATTATAATCATGTACATATTTCTTCAGTAATGAAACAGGGAAAAAATTATGTGCCTTCACTGTGGGAGGAAGTTGATCTAGGTGGATATCGGTGGCCACCCACCTTTTCCAACTGACTCAAAATAGCTTTCTAGCAATTTTGATAATTTACTATTTTTAGCATTTTTTCGGGTCTTGAACTTCCGGAGACTTTTTGAGGCCCTAAACGACATTTTTTGGAGTATGTGTTTCTGAAACTATTGTAGTCCTCGGATAGATCTTTCCAATGGGCTATCATACGCATAAAAAGGAGATCGTATGAAAAAGTTACGACCCCAGGAAGTTGATGTACTGACTTACTGAAATGGGGCCCACATGACTTTTGGCGCTTCATCTCCTAGGGTTAGGTTTTTGGATGTTTAGGGATTTTGAAACTCTTGTTTATTGTAAAAATGCCTTGAGAGCCTCATTGTAATCTTCTTCGAGTGGAGGCACCACCCCCTTCAAGGTACAAATAAACTTCAATATTCCTATATTTGAAAGTCAGATAGACGCATATGTTGTAGCCAAGTGGTTGAATCTACTAGAAGGGAATTTTTTTGTCCATAACTTTTTGAATAGAGAAAAGATTACTTTTGCACTCCTCAAAGCCATTCCCCATGTCAAATATTGGTGGGAAATGTTCTGTGAGCAAAAGGAAATAGAGGAACCCTCATTATTTACAGTCATGACCACCTGGGAATCCTTCAAGGATGTTATTAAGGAACAATACTACCCTGTCAGAAGTTATGATGACTTGTATGCCAAATGGACCATGCTGCGGTAGGAAAGAGACCAAGCAGTGTCAGATTTCACAAATATCTTCCATACCTTGTGCACCAAGTTGGGTATCAAAGATTCAGAGCGACATCTAGTGCTCAAGTATCGTGGTGCTCTACATAGATACATCCAGAACGAAATGGAATTTCTGGATATCTCATCCTTGGGCGTGGCCTACCGATATGCTGTCAAAATCAAGTAGAATCTCAAACAAAAGATGCGACAATTTGGGCCGGGGAACCCCGCACAACAAAATCCAGGAAAGGGCAGCCCCAACCCACAGAACAAAGGACAGAGCAAAGATGGATAGTATCAGGACAACCAGTCCAAGCCGCAAGCAAAGAAGGGCATCGGAAAGACAAAGAAAGATACCGGGAAGTGGTGCGACTTCCATAAGATCCCTTGGCATAACATTGTTGATTGTCACTCAAAGCAGACACTGGTGGCCGAAGTGAAAGCCTCTGAATCAGATGCGGGTTCTGACTTTGAGTCAGAACTAGAAAGGGGAAGATGGATCATTGACGCAGAACCCAGTGCCACCGTTGCTACCACCAAGCTCCATCATGGTGAACCAGACGAGCCAAATGAAGGAGAGCGCCTCTTCCATTCACAGATGTGGGTAAAAGGCATCCCACTACACTTCATCGTTGATAGTGGTAGCTAGAAGAACCTCATCTCAGCAAAGTTCGTCAAGTGGCAGGCCCTGCTGACAACGTTGCACCCACAACCCTACACCATTGGATGGCTCTGCCAAGGAAGTGATATCCGCGTTAGCCAATAGTGTCGACCGTCGTACAGCATCAAGCCCTTCAAAGATGAGGTATTGTGTGATGTTGCTCCTCTCGAAGTTTGTGATGTTCTTTTGGGCCAACCTTATTTATGGAAATGTCATGTTGTACATGAGTTTAGGCCTCGTAGTGTTATTATTACTTTGAACAGGAAATTGTATAGGATAGCCAAGGTTGTCCCACCTAGTGCTATTTCCTTGATCTCTACTAAGAAATGAAGGAAGGTCATCTCTCAGACGGGGAAGTTTGTATTCTTCATGATTCGCTCTCAGAATGAGAGAAAAATCATAGCCACATACAGGGTCTTTGCAGCCAACCTCTCCACACAACATAAGCAAGTAGATAAGGTCATTGAAGAATACTCAAATATCTTCTCCTCACCTACCGAGGTACCTCTGCACTGCCAGGTCAAGCACCCTATCGATCTGACCCCTGGCGCACCGTTGCCCAATGGGTCAGTCTATCGCCACTCTCTGTTAGAGAAAGAGGAGATCAAGAGACAGATCCAAGAATTTCTCCACAAGGGGCACATCCGTCCCAGCTCATCACCTTGCGGAAGCCTAATCGTGTTGGTACAGAAGAAAGATGGAACCTGGCGACTTTGCATTGATTATCGGGCTCTGAATAAAATCACAGTCATAAAACGGTACCTGATTCCCTGAATCGATGACCTCCTTGATCAACTCATGGGGGCCAAATACTTCAGTAAGATTGATCTAAAGTCTGACTACCACTAGGTCTCGATAGAATAGACAGATGTATGGAAGACCACCTTCAAGTCAAAGGAAGGCCTTTTTGAATGGTTGGTCATGCCCTTTGGTCTAACAAATGCTCCAGCCACTTTCATGAGGATGATGGATGATATCCTGCGACCATTCACCAATACTTTTGTAGTGGTGTATCTAGATGACATTCTCATTTACAGCAAGACTTGGGTCGAACACTTGTAGCATATTCAACAGGTTCTGCACACCCTGCGGCAGCACAAGCTATATGCCAACTTGGAAAAATGCTCCTTCGGCATGGACAGGGTCCATTACCTAGGCTACATCATTGATCAACATGGTGTACATGTGGATCCAGCCAAGATCCAATTCATCCGTGACTGGCCAGCCCCAACCACACTCACTGAGCTTCGCAGCTTCTTGGGCATTGCTAATTTCTACCGCAGGTTTGTGTTAGGATTCTCCCATATTGCATGGGCCCTCAACCAAATAACCAAGGGTGGTGGTAAGGAGAAATTTGCATGGGGCCGTCCCCAACAACAAGCATTCGATGATTTGAAGCAGCGCTTGTGCTCAGCCCCAATACTTTCACTACCAGACCTGCAACAACCCTTTGAGATTGAGACTGATGTTTCAAACTATGTTGTGGGTGTTGTTCTCACGCAGCACGGACACCCCGTGGCATATCATAGTGCGACACTATCAGATGTTGTCCGTAAGTACCCTACTTACGACAAAGAAATGTAATCCATTGTGCAAGCCTACCGCCAGTGGAAACATTACATTCTTGGGAGGGAGACAGTGATCCACACTGATCATAAGCCACTGCAGTTCATGCAGACACAAGGCAAATTGCAGAATTACTGCCATCAAAAGTGGTCCACATACTTGCAACAATTCCACCTCAACATCAAGTATAAAATAGGAAGCACCAACTGTGTTGTTGATTGCTTCAGTAGACCACTAGTCGCGACATTCACCACAGTGCTAGACTCCTACGGCCATGAGACCTCTGGATGGGCCCAACTTTATGAGACAGACCCGGACTTCACCACCACCTACCAAATGTTGGGTGCAAAGGCAATTGTCAATAATTTCCATCTTCAGGATGGGTTGTTGTGTCGTCTGGTCCATATATGTGTTCCATCAAGTGAGGAAGCGAAGCTGATCTGGGAAGCCAACTACATCTAGGTGGAAGGACACTTCGGCATCGAAAAGACAGTGGCGATGCTACAAAAACATTTCTATTGGTCGAAACTTTGACAGGAGGTCAGGAAGTATATCAAGTCTTGCACTGCCTACGTTATTGCCAAACCAACCAATAAGAAATAGGGCATGTACACCCCTCTTCCTACTCCTAATAGGCCATGGGAATCCATCTCAATGGACTACATGTCGGGCCTCCCATCCACCAAGCAGGGAAATGACTGTGCTTTTGTGGTTGTTGATCGCTTTTCTAAGATGGCGATTCTGGTTTCTTGCAAGAAGAGCATCACAACAGAAGCCACTGCCAAGCTCTTCTTTGAACGAGTCTGGGTAAATTTTGGAATCCCACAAACCATTGTCTCATATCAGGACAGTCGATTTCTCAGCACATTCTAGTCGAGCCTCTGGTCACTGCTGGACACCAAGCTCACCAAATCCATGGCCTTCCACCCCCAAACAGATTGCCAAACCAAGGTCGTAAATAGAATGATCGTGCATATCCCGCGCATGTATAATTCCAAGCACCCTCTCACATGGGATGAGAGTCTTCCCTATTTCTAGCATAGCTACAACCGAGCCCTGCATAGCTCAACCTGCCACAATCCCCTTTCAGGTGGGGTTGGGATTCCAACCATTGGGTCCCATAGATGTTTTACTTCCCCTTGTGGTCACCTCGACTGACTCCTCTCCTGCTCCAACTGAGGCTGACAAAGCCACTAGGTTCATTGAGAGGATTCAGCACATCTGCCAACAAGTTCAGGATATCCTATAGAATTCCAATGACAAGTACAAGCAACACCATGATCAACATTGGGTTCCACATAAGTTTCAGGTGGGCGAAAAACTTTGGTTGCACTTATAGAAAGAATGCCTTACAGGACCCCATCAGAAGCTTCACCCACTCCGTTATGGTCCGTACACCATCACCAAGGCTGTGGGGGATAATGCTTTTGCACTCATCATTCCTTCTTTCCTTGGCCTGCACCTAGTGTTCAACGTGGACCTCCTTCGACCTTATTTCCCACCATTATTAGACACCTCATACGTAGTAGAACAACTGATGCCAACAGAGCTCAACCCCAACTGCATACAATAGGCATCCAGTGATTATATTTTGTACACATAGATCAAGGGCACTCGACAACAAAGGCTCCATCTTTATCGAGTCGTCAAAGCATATGGCAGCTCCTGCACCAAGGCAAGTGGCTCACCCAGGGCCAAATTCAGTAGAAATTTCCTCATCTGATGGGGGAACGCAATGAAATGGAGACCATTGCTTCCTAAGGATGGAGGATTGATCCAGGTGGATATCGGTGGCCACCCACCTTTTCCAGTTGGCTCAAAACAACTTTCTAGCAATTTTAATAATTTACTATTTTTAGCAGTTTTTCGGGTCCTGAACTTTCAAAGCCATTTTGAGGCCCTAAATGACGTTTTTTGGGGTACATGTTTGTGCAACTATTGTATTCTTCGGATAGATATTTCCAATGGGCTATCATATTTCGGAGATCGTATGCAAAAGTTACGACCCCGAGAAGTTGATGTACTAACTTACCCAAACGGGGCCCACATGACTTTTGGTGCTTCATCTCCTAGGGTTAGGTTTTTGGATGTATAGGGTTTTTTAAACTCCTGTTTATTGTAAAAATTCCTTGAGAGCCTCACTGTAATCTTATTATTGCGAATGAGCGCAGCCATCCCATCTCTTCTTAGAGATAAGCCGCCACCATTCCAACAAGCTTGTTTTCCACTACATTTTACAGTTTCAACCTATTTCCTTATTGAATAGAAAACCAGTTTTATTGTATCTCTGTTATTGTGTGTTAAGCATCTGGTAATAATCTATATTCATTTCATTCTACTCATAAAATCCGGATCAGAAGTGCTAGTCTATATGCTACAGGTCCCACTCTATCTATAATTTCAAAGGGTCCACAATAAAGAGGTGCCATCTTGGCACAAGCTCCCATTCTCAAGGAACTTTTCCTGGGCCTAACTAAGAGATACACATGATCCCCTGCTTTGAACTCTTTAGGAGTCCTTTTTCTGTCTGTCCTGAGCTATTTTCAGATTTTGTTTTATCTGAATTACTTGTTGTTCCATGTCCTTTAGCATATCTGGCCTAAATGTAATTATGTATATTGTTTATTCCAACTGATTGGAATATTGCATTGTTACCTACCATTGTTATAGGAAAATTCTACCAGTGGTAAGTAGTCTTCCAACTTTTTAGGATGATGAATTACATGCATCCTTAACATGTCCTCTAACACTTGGTTTACCCTCTCTGTCTTCCCATCAATTTGAGGGTGATAGGTTGTACTAAATAGCAATTTAGTTTCAAAACCAACAAATAGAGATTTCCAAAATTTTGAAGTAATTTTTGTATCTCGGTCGGATATGATTTATTTAGGCATGCCATGCATTCTAGATATTTCCTTCATGAAAATATTGGAAATATCTATTGCCTTGCAAGTTGATTTGACGAGAATAAAATGATCATCCTTTCTCAGTTTTTCCACAACTACCATGATGGCGTCATTTTGTTTGGTTGATTTTGGAAACCCTGTGATGAAATCCATGGAGATGGTTTCCCATTTACATTCTAGGATTGGCAGGGGCTGCAACAACCCTGCTGGATGTTGGTTCTCTTCCTTAACCTGATGACATTCTATACATTTAGCCAATAAATAAGCTATGTCCTTTTTCAGTCTGGGCCAATAAAATAGTTTTCTAGTGGTTGTGATCATCTTTTGATAGCAGGATGACCAGTGTACAGTATTTTGTGTAGTTCATCCATTATGCACCTCTTCAATTCTTCACAATTTGGAATATACAACCTACCTTTTTAAATTAGTAGGCCATCATTCAACAATTGATAACCCTGATACTTTAGCCCTGTGGGATCTTGCTCCAAGTATGATTTCACAGTCTTGAAAAATGCATATGTTTCTTATGCACTTTTAACTCTCTCCCTGACATCCATTTAATAGGTGCTTACAACTGCCAAGTGAATCACTTTCGTGCTTCTGCTAAGCACATCAACCACCCTATTTTTTCATTTGATATGTTTGATTTCAAAATCAAACTCACTAAGGAGAGCCATCAATCTAGCCTGTCTAGCATTGAGTTTTGGTTGATCAAACAAATATCTCAACCCACTATGGTCGGTCATAAGCACAAATATTCTACCTAGGAGGTAATGCCTCCACATTTTTAAAGCATGTACTATGGAATCCAATTCCAGATCGTGGGTCGCATAATTGATTTCATGCTCATTCAATTATCTGAATTCATAGAAGATCACATGTCCTTCTTGCATAAGGACTCGTTTGAGCCCTTCCTTGCGGGCATCTGTACACACAAGGAAGTCCTTATTTTGGTATGCAATCTTCAGCACATGTGCATTAGTTATGAGGTATTTCCATTGTTGGAATATATCTTCACATTCTGATGTCCAAATGAATTTTATTCCCTTTTTTTGAAGGGAGGTGATTGGGAAACCTATCTTGGAGAATCCCTTTATGAATCTTCTATAGTATCCTGCTAGGCCCATAAAGGACCTGATATCAGATACATCCTTTGGGGTAGGCCAATCCATAATGGATTTGATATTTTAAGGGTCAACTGCCACTCCTTCTTCATAAATAACATGGCCTAAGTAATGGACTTGTTTTTGGAAAAAGTCACACATACTAAACTTAGCATAGAGTTGATGTTCTCTTAGCACTTGAAGCACTAAATTGAGATGTTCTTCATGCTCTTCCATACTCTTATAATAGATTAGGATATCATCAATGAAAACCAACACAAATATATCCAAGAACTTGTTGAGTACATTATTCATTAAGCACATAAAAGTGGTTGGGCATTGGTAAGCCCAAATGCCACCACCACAAATTCATAGTGCCCATATCTTGTCCTAAAGGTTGTTTTGTGGATGTCTTCATCCTTAATTCGGACTTGATGGTATCCATACCTCAATTCAATCTGGAGAAAATCGTGGCACCCCTTAACTAGTCAAACAAGTCATCAATCCTTGGCAAGAGATACTTATTCTTAATGGTCATCTATTGATTTGTTTATAGTCTATGCACAACCTGAATGCGCCATCCTTCTTTTTCACAAACAATATTGGTGCTCCCCATGGAGACACACTAGGTCGAATGTAGCCTTTGTCCAACATCTCCTTTAATTGTAGTTTAATCTCAACTAGGCTCTGGTGTATTCATTCTATAGGGTATTCTAGACACTGGCACCGCTCCTGGTACAAGTTTTATTGAAAAGCCAATGTCTCTTCTTGGAGTTAGACCTAGTACCTCTTATGGAAACACATCCTTATATTCTCTTAATATGGGATGTTCCTCTAGTCTAGGTTTATGGTTCTCAACAGAGTTCAACACTTGTATTACATACAAAGGACACCCTTTTTTGAAATACTTCTTCACTTGAAGGGATGATATTTGTTTCACTGAGACATGATTTTGAATCCCTTGTAGGGTTTTTTTTTTTGCCTTCTGCATCTTCACACTCCAAAGTTTTATTGTAATAGTCCAACTTGGTTTTATGGGCATCCAACCAGTCCACTCCAATTAGTAGGTCATAAGATCCTAAAGGGAGCATGTTTAGGGTCGCTCGAGTGGGAAATCCATTCATTATGAATTTACATGCTGATATGACCTATGTTACCTTTGTTTTGGTTCTAGTGGCTAGTTGTACCAACCATGATTTAGCATGTTTTATTTGATACAATTTACATTTCTTAACAGTTTGAGGGGCAACATAAATCAGATTAGAACCAGGGTCAATTAAGATGGAAACTAGTTGGTTGGAAATCATACCTTCCATCTCCACCACTGAAGCTTGGTGGTCAGCTTGTCTATTATCCAAGGTTTCATAAATTTGTCGCATGATCCTAGCCACACCATTGACTGTGGTAGATTCCTGGATGTTGCAGACCCTCATATTTCTCTGTTGCCTATGTGGAAAGTCCCTCAGTAGATGTTCTTCTCCACAACCCCAACATTTCAAGGGTTCTTTATTTCTGTTATCAGTCTTACCTGGGGCTGCTCCAAAGGGTTTATTACCACTCTGAGATGGGAAATTTTGTTGATACACACTTTTAGTAGGAAGGCTCGTATTAGAACCTTTCCCATGGTTCTTAAATCTTGAGGATTTAAACCCCTTCTTCTTGAATCCCAAATTACTTTTCTTCTTCTAGTCTTCATGAGGTTTTGTCTTGTTCTTAAATTTCTCATAGCAATAACTTGCCTTCTGGAGAGTGTCTTCTAAGGTCTTTGGCTCATCAAATTCAATTCTATCTCAGAAGGACTGAGGCAGTCCACTAATAAATCATTTCATCTTTACCTTTTCATCCTTTATGTAGGGCACATACCTTATCAACTCAAGGAATTTGTTGATATATTCATCTATTGTGAGTTGCCCTAGCTTGTGTTCATATAACTCTTTGGTATTTCCATCAAAGTATTTCTTTGACAAATACTTCTTCTTGAAGTATTTCTCAAAAAAAATCCATGACAAGTCCTTCTAATGGATTCCTTTCACATTCCTAAGCTCCTCCCACCAAATGGAGGCCTTTCCATTCAAATTGAAAATGGTTATTCAAGCTTTTAAGATTTCAGAGTAGTCATGGACTCTAAAGTACTTCTTCAAGCCTAGTAGCCAAACTTCTGTTTCTTCCCCCTTCTTAATTTCTCCACTGAAAGTGGATGGTTTGGCTTTCTTAAACTCTTCAGGGTCATGGCTCTTGCAATGCTTCTTCTTCTTTCTTCTCCTCTGGGAATGTGAACTAGTTTTTCTACTAGAAGATTCCTTGGAGTTGTCAGTTTCCTCACCAGAGGATCCTTCCGATGAGTGTCTCTTGGCTCTATGTTGGGCCTTCTTTGAGGTGCTCCTCCTTGTGTGGCCACTTTCAAGACCATGATTTTGTATCTCAAGTGGACTTTGAGTTTTCTTAATATGATGTATGTCCACATGATTGGTTGTTGTTCCATGTTGCATTTGCCTTTGTATGTCTGATAGGCTTTGCAATAGAACTATATTAATTTCAATTTGACTTTCCTATTCTTTTATCAGCCTTTCATTGTCATCCTTACAACTCTATAACTCTTCCATGAGGATTCTTACGGTTTCACCCAAATCCGGAGGGGTTTCCACCACCCTCCTCTCATCATATTCATCTTCTCTATTGTGGGAGATTTCCCCCAACTCATGGTGTGTCACCATCCTTTACAATGTGTTTTTCTTGTTGTCCATTGACTGCTTGAATGCTGATAAAACATTTTCTATTAGTTAATTATCTACTAGTTTAGGAACAACACATAGTTCAAAATTTTAAAACACATAAGAACAACAGAAAGTTTCATTCCTCTCTTCAGCAGCGGTTTAGATAAGTTTCTCATGAGTGGGGTAAGATAGGGTGTTACCCCTTAAAAGTTCTCTAATTATATTTTTATGTGACTCGTTCATGAGCCCAAGGAGGCCAAGTGTTGTTTCCTGCTCTAATACCAATTTGTAACACACCTGACCCCTAATTACCATTTTTATGGATGGGGTATCAAACTTTCTCTTTTCTTAATTATCTCAAATCCTCTTCTACTCATCAAGAGATTTCCAACGACTACTACCATGCTCAAATCTGAGCTCTGGATTGCAAGTTATGTTTCTTCAAGGTTCTTTAAGCCTTCATTAATTGGAATCCCTTATAGCCACGTGGCACTCACGTGGCTCCCTGTCACCCAAAACTACACCTCATCATAGTATATAAAACTCGTCCAACCTGAAGTTGACATTTGTTTAGCTCCCATAGATCTACTAGGTTAATTTGTAACTAATATTAATTAAGGCCTAAGTCTTCGGACTTCGTCGAAATTCCTCCTCAAGTGATCATGAACCAATATCTCTTGAATGTTGGAGTCTCAGAGAGGGTCCCTTTCTGTTTAATTGATTTCGTTTATAATTCCCAACAGCTTGTAGGAGAGGGAAAGTCAATCTGGGCCTTCATCCCTTTTCGACTCATTCGATCACACCACTCCAAACCTCCAAATTTCTGAATTCCCAGACTACCGAAAGGCCCACATTTACATGTGGCCCCATTAATGGGTGACACATGTCACATTCTAATGGGCCTATAAGGGTCGTAAAAAGCACGAATCAAGGTGACACGTGGCATGTTGAACATAGTTCCACGTCACCCTAGGTGATGTCAACGCACCACGTCACTCTGGGCTGACAGCCTCCGGAAGTCTTCTAACCTCTCCTACCTACGAGATCTCCCAGAGCTCCAAAGCTCGAACTCCTGCCAACGACCTCCCAACACCCCTTCTATCCTATGATAGAGATGTGTCCATGTAGACCTATAGATCTACGGCCTCCATAGCTTTGCAACTTTGGCATTCAGGGGCTCCGCTATGTAATCTCCTCTTTACTCCCGGAGTGGTCAGCGTCAGGATGACCACAGTCTAGATCCAACTGTTATGTGAGATCCAGATGCATCTGCGGATCGACGGTCCTCGTTGCTTCACGACTTCGGCATTCGGGGGTTATACCTGTTTAACACTCTCTATCTCCCAGAGTGATAAATGTCGGACTGACCGCGACTTAGATCCAACATCTAGGAAAGGTCCTGAAGCATCCTCAGATCTATGGCTCTTGTCACTTCGCAAGTTCGACGTTCAGGGGTTTTGGTGCTATGAAACCTATATTCAGGTAAGATCCGGAGTATCCTTAGATCTACGGCTCGCGTTACTTCGCGACCAATAAGTGGGTCAGGGTTTAACGGTGGGACAGATACCACGGTCATGGTTAGGGAAACCGCCAGATGTCGGTCAACCTCGCTGGTAAACAAACCAGAAGGTTTCCTTCGGTTGGTTTTGGGGGTTGTAAAGTCATAGCGTCCCAAAGCTCCAAACTCCTGGAGTTCTAAAGAAAAATATAACTTAGCTCCTTTTTGGGCCTAGTGAAGGGTTCCAAGGTCTCGGTCATGTGGAACTTATCGAGCTCCAGAGGCTACACTCATAGTTCTTAGCCAAGATTTAGTTAAGGTCATGGGCAGGAGCTCGTGGTCTCTTGGGGGACTGGTTTGAAGGGAGTGTCTCCCATTCATTGAGATTAATTTCTATACAGAGAAAGGTATTTCTCGATCAATACAAGAACCGTAAACTTATTCTCAATTTCTTTTGAAAACCCATGTCTAATAATTCTCCTGTTGCTAAGTAGAGGCAAACAGAAACCATGCAAATACAGGGGCTCACAGAAAAAAAATAAGAATTTATAGTGATTAATCAAACAATGAAAAATTTAATCATAAACACATACATTCAACCATCACTTCCATTCTAGTACACAAAGTATAAAAATACTTATCAAGAAACGAGAATCGTGAAGAAACTACTGAGAGGGTTTCTTGTTTCCACCCAACCGTATGCACAAATACTCCTGAATAGATTTACTGTTGGTGACCACCTAGCTATATCATGATGCTCGGAGAGAGTCTCTTCCTTCTTGTTCAACGACAGTAAGGGACGGAGGTTACTCTCCTCCTCCCACAGGAACTTAGCACACTATTTTTTCTCTGCTAAGAAAGGGGGCCTGCAACAAGTACGTCCTCAGTCACTCGTCTTCTCTGCAACCTCGTTTATCAGCTTGGACTGAAAACGTTGTGAGTAGCTTCTTGCACCCATAACGAGGTTTTTTTTCAGTTCTCTTTAGAACCCGAGAGTTTCACGTGCTCTTCTCTTTCCGGAAGAATGGTCTCTCCACTCTTCTCTTTCGCCATTCCCCCTGCCCCACAAAATCTCTTCCTTTCTTGCCTTCCTTGGCAAGGTTGCATGGGTATAAATCCCCAATTCATGGTCAGGTATTGAAGTCTTTTAGATGGGTACTCTACCCATCTCCTCGTTAACTCTTGAGGAGAACTTCCCAACTACGAGCCTGACTGGTAACTTATTTATGGGCCAGAGAACTATTTTGGGTCTAAGTAATTAGATCCATTAAGGTACTGGTCTGGTGGAGGTCATATCAACCATTGTTATTTCCCCTGACCATCTCTCTCATAGCATCATGATATACCTTGGCAAC
>JZKD02S0282657.1:906966-917399 GCA_000966675.3 Picea glauca | reverse complement strand
TGTCCCGATCCTTGAACGTGCCCTCGACTAGCAGCTGCGCACGCATTTCTGGAGGGGTTTCGAAGCTCGGCCTTCTCCATTTGTTGGTTGGATCTGCGTTTGCGGTAACCTGGCTGTATGTGACGCCTGTCGGCGCCTCTCCAGGCCCTTGCGGAAGCCCCTGCGGGGCCATTGTTTTGTTGCCTCAGTCCTCTGCAGCGTGAGAAGTTGTAACCCTAGCTTAGACGCATTCAAGTGTTGATGGAACTATTAGTGGAGCGGGAGGCGTTCAGATTAAATGCTTCTACTTTCTATAAGTGGACATTCAACACGGGAGCTGGGACAAATAATAGAGAAGAATTGTTGGGGGTCTGGGCTACTCTTTAATTGGCAATAAGATTACATATTATAGGTCTACAAATTATTGGGGATTCTAAACTCATTATAGACTAGTGTAATGGATTTGGGAGCCTCTAGAGCTTGGGACTGGAAGGTTGGAAGGATCAAATTAAAAAGCAGAGCACTCTGTTCAAAAAGGTCTCTTATAATCATGCATACAGATATTTCACTAAGGAAGAAGATGTTCTTTCAAAGAAGGCACTTAAAGATCAAAATCAATGAGGCGCGATTATCTACACCCGGTGGAAAGATAACAAGCAAGGACCTTCTAGGCACCTAAAATTTTTCTGATTTTGGCAGGTTTTAGATGCCCTAAGTTAAATACATTTTTCTTTCTTCTATGCAGTGTATTGGAGATGTTTTGAAATTTGGTTTGAAATTTTGTCAAAAGACTTGGAATCTGGATCTTTTGATTATTCGAAAAGTTGTATTGACAGCAAAGATTTCTCACAATAGTGTTGTGTCAGTTTTTGTTGATGATTTCTAAAAGTGGATTATCAGAGATGTAATCTTTTATATTTACTAATATAAAGAGTAATTTTCTTGTTTGAAAAAGTTATGTGCAAACACGTAAAGAGACTAATGAATTGACTCCTTAGGTGGGAAAGTACTAAAGTATCAAATTAATGCTATTTTGTTTAGAATCTACTTTCAGCTTATGTATCAAATCAGTAAAAGCCTATCAAGGATGACTCTTAGTCTAGATGACAACCTATTTTTGGGCGGGTAAATTTGGGAAAACAAAGTGGAAGGGAAGAAAAGAATTTTACATAGATTATGATTTAATAATAATAATATAGATATAAATGTAAGATGCATTGATTTGATGTTATTTATTAGATGTGTGATTTATATACTAATTAAGATGTATGGTTTATATTTAGTGAAGAATTGATTTGATCTTATTTCTTAATGAGAGGTGCGGTATATATTTAATTAGGAATTTAAAATAAGTAAGAAAAATCGTATTTTTTTTTTGTTTTTAATTAATTTAATTCATAGATGATTTTAGGGGTTAATTTTCCATGGTTTTTCCCAAAAAAAGATTTGTCAATTTCCATTTTTTATAAAAACAATTCGTCCAAACTCCATAGAATAAAATTATTTTACCTTTAATTTTGACAAAATTTTATAGAAATTATATAAAATCCTTAGAAATTTGAATATTTTTACAAATCTATGGCCAAACATTTTACATTTTGTGTATTAAGGACTAGTAATATTAGCCTAGGTTTCTACATTTTAATATAATTTTTCATCCTTAAAATCATCCCTAATTTAATTAATTTAAAATAATAAAATTGAAAGAATAATAATGTAATATTTATTTATATTTAATTGGTTTTAATTTGAATGGTTAGGAAGAATGATTATTATATTTTTGATGAGGATTCTATTTATGTTGATTTAGTATTGTCCTTTTTTTCATAAAAACCATATCAACTTATATTAGAATATAGGTTTGTGACATTACAAGAGCTAACTGCGAAATACACCACTAACCACAGTCTTCACTATCCTACAGTCCATTCTCCACAAAAATCCCATTGAGAAAAAGAAACAAAGCTTTACAAGGGTAAGACAAAAAAATTACAGAGTCTGGATCTGTACATCCGAGAAAATCTCCTCAGTACTAGAAATAAGAAAAATCCAAACGTAACGCCCCGAGAAGAAGGCATTAAAATATTGACTAGCCAAATAGTGAACAAAGGGGCTAGTCCAAAAATTACATAAGAAAATCAAACATCCTTAGAGAAAGACAAGACATGCTTCAAAAAAGATAGGACGTGGATCTTCTAACAGAGTTTCTCCCAACCACTTCTTCACAAACCATAGATCCCACTTCCTAGCGGAGAGCCCACTTTGACAGCCCATCTACAATAGAGTTATAGTGAGAACAGAGAAAGTATGCTCGAGTTGCCTTATTTTCCTCATCCAGAACATGAAACCCACCACTTGGATACAGGATTTGGAGTTGAACCGGTCCACCACAATCTTAGAGTCACCAAAGATTTGCAAACTATCCATATTTCTGGAATGTGCCATATGTAATAGAACCCACAGGGCCATAAGCTCTCATCTTGTATTTGTTCCTTTTCCACACATAAGGATCACTTTTAAAGTGAATTTTGTATGAAGTAGGATAACTGCCCCAACCCCACACCTACCACCATCTCCTTGATAAGCTCCATCGAAATAACCCATTGGTATCTGCACTATCCTCCTTGGAGGAAAATAGGTCACTCTTGGGGACCTATCTCATTTCTTGCTCCCTTCTAGATAGGCAGCTATGACTTTATTTTTTATCATCAATGTAGATTTTTCCCCATTCTCAAACATCACTGAATTTCTTTGTTTCCAAATCTCCCAGCTCACAAACAAAGGTAGTTCTTTCCATTCTCTATATTTTGTTAACCAATATTTTAAATTGTCCTCAAGATTAGTTTTCTCCCAAGTGTCAGTCAAAGACAGATCAAACCTTATGAGGCTCCAAACTTCTTTTTCAAAATACCAGTCCACTGTAAGGTGAATGATTGTTTCAACTGAGTAAAGACACATAAGACAAATATTTGGTCCAATACCTCCCCTCTTCAAAAAATTGTCACTAGTCAGTATTTTGTTCTCCAACATCAACCAGGTGAATAGTAAAATCTTCAAAGGATCCTTCCAATGCAATAAATCTTTAAACCACCACTTATGGATGTGAGCTTGCATTTTGAAAACAAGAGCTTCATAGGCCCCCTTTGCCAAAAATTTCCCTTCCTTGACATCCCAGGACCAGACTAGAGAATCATGCTCCGAGGATAGTGAGTAGCCACAATATCCCAAGCTCGAGGTGTACCTTCCCATTCCACCTGCCAAGCTCCCCTCAAGTCTAATTGGGTCGATGACATCTAGTTCCAGCCTAAAGGGCTAGTCTCATCCACTAACCCAATATGTGACAATATCTGAAAAACCTTTGATATGAAGTTCCCTTCTCAGGCCTTCCAACAATTTGTAAAAATCCGTTGCTCCCACCAAAGGGTCCTCCCCTAATATGATGTCCTGACCATCCCTAGGGATTCAATCCAACCAATATTTTATCACACACAGGGTTTCCATCATTTCTCTCCAACTATCAGAGATTTTCCTTGGACCCCTGTACTCAAGTCTGATCCATTCTAACACCTCATTCTCTTTTAAGCACTTGCATTTTATGACTTCCTGCCAAAGACTAGGAGTAAATAGGAATCTCCACGGGCTTTTGACAACCAATGCCTTCCCAAATAGGTGGATATTTTTAATGCCCTAGCCCCCGTAAGACTTAGGACTGGAAATAGTATCCCACTTAGAAATATGGATACCCCTTCTCACTTTGCTTCCTGACCACAGGAAATTAAATACGCGTCGCCTAATCTTAACCAGCACATGTACTGGAATTTTAGCCAGAGTAAACCAATATACCGAGAGATTTTCCAAGACCGATTTAACCATAATATATCTGCCCCCCAGCAAGAGCCACTTGTTACTCAAGTTACCAATCCTCTTCTCAAATTTAGTCAGAAGCCAATTCCAGTCACTTTTAAGATAGTTACACGGTTTAAGAAAATAGCCAAGATGCTTAACACCTGAATCCATCTCTTTAACCTTATATGGTAACAACTGTTGAATCTTATTCAAGATGGGCTCCTCCATTCCCGCATGATAGAACATAGACTTTTCCATGCTGAAAATCATTCCAGTAGTCGCGCTAAAGAGTTTTGGGCTTTCCTTGAAAGTCAGCCATTCCTTTGCAGTGCCTATGCCAAACAATAACACATTGTCAACAAACATTAAATGAGTAATATTAAGATCAGTAGAAATCTTCACACCACTCAATCTCACATCGAGGCATGCTTGTTTAATGATCAAATTAAGGCCTTCAACTATCAACAGAAACAATAGTGGAGACAAGGGGCATCCTTGTCTGAGCCCGCGGGCGCTTTTAAAGAAATTAGTAGGTCACCCAATAATAATAACAACGAAGTTTGTAGAGCTAACGCAACCCATTATCCAATTAGTAGAGGCCAAACTCAGACCAATCTAGAGTAAGACCAATCTAATAAATTCCTAGTTTACTCGATCATACGCCTTCTTCAAGTCCAATTAAAAACCAGAACCTTCATTTTCTTAACTTTTATAGAGTGGGTGCACTCTTTTGCTACCCCAATAGCATCTATAATTTGCCTGCCATCCAAAAAACCGAACTATTCTTCTGAGATCAAACTGGATAGAGCAGGTTTGATACTATTACTGAAGATCTTAGAGATAAGTTTGTATACCGAGTTACAGAGTGAAATAGGCCTAAAGTCAGATAAAGTGGTAGGTTTTTCAATCTTTGGAATGAGGGTAATGAATGTAGCATTCAACCCACCAGTTATTTTGGACTCTTCAACCACCCCACTTAAAGTCTCACCCAGAATGTCGAAGAACTCTAAGAAGAATTCTACAGTTCAGCCATCAGGGCCTGGACTCTTAAAATTTTCGAAGTCTTCTAAAACCTTCTTGATATCATCTAGGGTGACATGAGAGTCCATTGTTCTTGATTCCTCGTTCGAGAAGAATCTAGGGTATCTTCTGACCACATTCAGTTGATTAATTATGGAGATATTTCCTTGCTCCGAATATAGCTCTTTAAAATACCCCATCATAGCTTGCTGCAAATTTTTATGACCCGTGTGAACTCTTCCTTCCCCATCCATGATTTCCCATATATCATTCCCTTTTTCTCCTTCCTTCAACAATTTTATGGAAATATCTTGTATTCCTATCTCCTGCAACCAACCAAGTAACTTTGCTTTTCTGCCTCCAGGATTCTTCCTCAATCTTAAAAATCCTCAGTTTTTCCTGCTCCAGGGATCTATTCGCTAAAGCTTCCTCTCTACCCGCAATCCCACTGACATTTTGTGTGTACCACTCATCAATATCCTTTTCCACTTTCGTCAAATTGTCTCTCAACTGAGCCTTCTTAAGAGTCTCCCATCGCTTTACTTTAATTGTCAACAACTTAAGATTGTTCACCAAATGTGACATATAGGTACAAGACTGGTCCTTATGAAGGCATGTCCAATGATTCCTTACCAAAACCTTAAAACCGGGATCCTCCAGCCAGATTGCATTTAGTTTGAATGGATAGTATATCTTCTCACCCACTTCCTCAATATGCAAGATGATGGGGCTATGGTCTGAAATCCCGGTACTATCCACCCAAGTACGACAATTACAAACAAAGTTGAATAAATTATCACTAAGCAAGTATCTATCCAATCTCTTCGAAACACCCTTTGTCCCCACTCTTCCATTCGTCCAAGTTGGAGACAAATGAACATGAGCAACATCGATCAGTCCATTATCCAATAACATAGTATCAAAAAAATAGGCCAAGTGATCCTAGCAAGCAGAGGCTCCCCAAAGTTTTTGCAGCAAACAAAGTAAAATTAAGGTCACCCACAAAAATAAGGTTTTCCAACCCCAAGATCCCCGCCTCCTAAACTTCCTCCCAAAAATCCTTTATGTTAACATAGGGCCCATAACAGTTTATAATGTTCAAATTCTTATTCAACTCTAGAGAATAACCAACCAGAAGAATTCCAACCATAGTTCAAAAATAAATAAAAGAAACTTTTGATGGATTCCAAGTAGTAAGCAAGCCACCAAACTGGCCTAAAGTATCCACATAACAGATATTCCATCCTCCCAAGAGTTTAGTAAAAACCTCTTGCGCTTTCAAACCCTCTACCATAGTCTCCTGGATTAGGATAACATCAGGAGCGATCTTTTGAACTAGTCTTTTGAGGAGATGGAACTTAGGGGTCCCCCCTACCCCCCTAATGTTCAGGGAAAACAAAATCATTAGGGAGTCCTAGAAATGGCCTTCTTCTCTCTAAGCACTCTAGGACCATTAACGACAAACTTCAAGGATAAAGGAGTGGCAATGGAGTTCCCATTCTTAGAGCTCATGGTTCTAATAGGGGACTTATCCTTGCTCAGTCTCCCAAGTATGGACCCATTCTTCACTCCTAAACGAGTCAATGAATGGATGTTAGATTTAACCGGTTTCACGACCAGGGGAGTGGAAGTGTCTAATTCTCCCTTTTACACCTATCCCAAGGATAAATTATCAATGAAAACAAGCAGAAGGGATCTGTACAATATCTCCTTAAAAGAGGGGGCCTGGGGAGTCCGTTGGGTAGTGAAATTCGAGAGAGTAGAATCTTGATTGAACCAATATACCCCCCGCGCTGATTAAATCTTGATGCTTCGGGGATCGAGAAGAGGTAAACAATGGATCATCCATCGACTGAGCTTTATATTCTAGATTCTGATAGGCCAAGAGGATCCCATCTATCTCACTAGAGAGCATTTGTGCATCCCCCCCAACAGGTTCTTCCCTGAGATGACCATTGCCGACTTTTCAAAGTTAGACCAAGAGTTTGAGTCATCGGCATTACCTCAAGAATATCAAATAGGTGACTCCCTTTCCCCTCCCTCCCCAGTTTGAGAAGAAGGAATATCCAGTGGTTTCCCCGTTTCACCATCCCCAGATAAGTACTTAGTTGAATCGTGAGACCATACCTCTAGTAATAACTTCTCTTGATCATTTAATAAGAGATAAAGAGAGGGAGAAATTAGTTCCAACTTACCAATGAAATTGTGTTCCTCCAGTGCGACCCGAGCAGAAGGTTGAACAACAGGTCGGCTCTCCTTCGGCGTAGATGGTTCTGTTGAACCGAGGTCTTCGACCCCAATACCTTCAAATTCAGTCTGAGGAGTAGACAATGAGTAATGAATCCCCTTGCACTCCCTACAAAGGTGACTGGTTTCCTGACAGTAAGTGCAATAGAAAGGTATACCCTAGTAATCTAGCCTTTGTGAAAATTGCATCCCTCGCCAAAAAATATCAATAGTCTCAAGTAATCCCAGGTTTGTCTCGATGGCCACCATTATCCTGGATACGTGCTTATATGAGCCTGCCACCAACCCCTTCTCCACCCGAAGGAAGGTACCTAACACATTCCCAATTTCTTTTAATGTTGCTTCATTACACAGGACCAAAGGCAACTCTGGAAGCAAGAACCACAAGTGGCACCGTTGAAACTTCTCCCTGGTTGGGTTGAATCTGAGATCCTAGTGTTTAAGCATGAGGCTCCCAATCCCACAGAGCCGACCTTCCCCTAGAATTTTCAAATAATCCACTTTGATTCTAAATTCGAAACTAATCCAACCACACGGGAGTATGGAGTATCTCGAAAGATAACCAAGTAAATTCCATCCAGCTACCCACATCCCTATGAGCCAGTGATCGATAACTAAACTTGCCTACCAAAGTCTGAAGATTCATGCCTACAAGCTCCTGAAAACCCACGTCCCTCCCCATCACCATTTCCTTCCTGGATTTAATGGGTTTCCACACTTTAACCCTTGAACTCGCCCTGTTATTTTGGGACCTCCTACTTCTTCCCTGCGAACGACGAAGGCTCAACTCCTACATCCAGTGAAGAAGTTTCTACATAGGTTCTAAGGGTTTTCCTCACCGCGCTTAGTTCTTACACTACTACAGAGTGGGAATGATCGATCTAGGTTCGCTCCTTCCTGTAGCTTAACTCCCTCTGCCTCCAACCTGACACCCCCTTTCAACTGAAATGGTGAGGCCTCTCCTTCAACAACCACCTTAGCACCTACCACTTGATCTTTGCTACCGAGGAGTTGGCCTGCCCGCAACCGTCTTATCACCTCGAGCTTGTTTTTAAAGACTTTGTCCTCTTTAATGACACTAGGCACATTCCAAAAGGCGTCATCCTCCATTAGAGCCTCTACCATAAATATCTAACCACAAAAGTGTGGCCTCTAGACAACTGTTAATACCACTACCAAAACCTTGAACCCACCCTCGGACACCTAACCACCACTAGCGTTGGTTTCAAGGGATCCCAACAAACTCGCCTGAATCACCGTTGTCAAGATTTTAAAGAGGAAAACAAGCCCCCACCATGGTCTGTTGGTCCACCCCACCGAAAACACCTACCGCTGATGCTTGTCATTAAATAATGAGGTTATCACTTTCAACTAACGCCACGCATGCCATAAACACTCTCCTTTAACGCTTAGAACTCCTCTCAAACTCCTCTCAAATGCCTTATTCTATGTCGAAAGTTTTTAAATGCCCGCCAAATTTAGTATTGTCCTTACAAGGAGGGGAAGTGTTCAAGGGTTTTCTAGGATGTATATTTCAATTTATCTTTACAAGGAGGGGAAGTGTTCAAGGGTTTTCTAGGATGTATATTTCAATTTATCTTTAGAAGGAGGGGAAGTGTTCAAGGGTTTTCTAGGATGTATATTTCAATTTATCTTTAGAAGGAGGGGAAGTGTTCAAAGGTTTTCTAGGATGTATATTTCAATTTATCCTTAGAAGGAGGGGAAGTGTTCAAGGGTTTTTCAGGATGCATATTTCAATGTTTTTGTCAATTTAGTGTAACTCTAGTGGTTAAGAGGGAAAAAATGTTTCTTCCCCATTGGAGTTCAAATCCTACTTTGTGACATGTTTGCTCAATTTGATTGTTGTTGAGATGTTATGGATATTTAATTTTTTTGTCAATTGAGTGTAGCTTTAGTCGTTGAAAAGAAAAAGTTGTTTCCTCTCCTACCCAGATTCAAATCCTAAATACATTATGAAAAAAGACTTAGTAGAGCATTGTCTAGTTGATATAAACTATTTAATTAATCTTACTTAAATCAATCCATACATGTTAAATAGTACATGTTGTTACTTCATCTTACTCTTATGTATTTTAAAGTTAATAGGTGAATATGGTAGTGCTAAGTAGAAGTAAATTTCAATTTATTTCTAAATTATAATGTAGTCATTAAAATTTAGAAATATATATAAATTTTACCAAATGAATATAATAGTTTGATATCCTTTACATTAAATGTAAGAAATAGAATATATTTTAACTCATAAATAGTAAATACATTATGTCGTATTCTCTTTACGTTGTAAAACTAATAAGTTGAACATGGACGAATACAACAACACTATAATGAATAATGTTCACATAAAATAAATAAATAAAACGCATTCACAATGTAAATCACATTCATCAAAGGCATAGAATCAGGATATTTATTACAATGAAAATTTTATTAAATTTCAACTAAGAAAGGTGTATTTTACTTAAAAAGTTAACAATCACATTTTAACAATCACATCACATATAAGGAGAAAAAAAATATTTTATAATTAGAAAATACATTTATTTTTTTCTAAATCAAAAGAATTTTTCAAATAAAACTAAAAAAATGAAATACAAAAATTGTTATTATTTTTTAAATTAAATTTTAATAATTAATTTATATAAAATATATTTAAAAAAATAAAATAAAATAAATTGTTATTATTTTTTGAATTAAATTTTAATAATTAATTTATATAAAATATATTTTTTAATTTGAAAATATAAAATTTATATTAATTAAATATTTTTAAAACTAAATTAAAATATATAAATTTATTATATTTAAAAAAAAAAATTTAATAATTCACAAATTTATACAACCAGATTTAGTTTAATGGTAAAAAACATGTGTTTTTTTCTAAAAAAAATTACAAGTTCAAATCCATAAAAGATAAGATATGCATACCTTTATAAATTGAGAAGGTTTCATATATTAAAATTTTATTAATTTTTTAAACAATTAAAATAAATTAATTGAAATTAAAGCTAAAATATAAAAATAGTTAAATTAATAATTAACTTATATGTCAAGCTTTTAACATACAAAATCATTGTTTTCCATTGTTTTTATTAAAGAAAAACATTATTTTACCTTTATTATTTAGAAAGGTGATATTTTTTTGAAGCATATAAAGAATGTTTAGAAAAAATAAATGTAAAGGAGGATGGAGTTAACCTTGAATCAAGAGAAAGAAAGGGGATGTATTGTAATATCGGAAAAATAAATGTAAAGGAGGATGGATTTGACCTTTTTTTTTTTCCAAGAGAAAATTATCTCAAATTTATATAGAGTATAAATTC